>JAGKTI010007708.1:22088-35969 GCA_018397915.1 Birgus latro | reverse complement strand
CCGACCAAGGCCCCGGGACGTACTCCACCATCGTCCTCACCCGACCCAGACCCTAGGAGGGTCAGCACTGCCAGCAGGTAGACCGCTAACATCATACCTAGATGATTAGGTGAGAATTAATGGGAGAGTTCCTGGAGAGGTTGATGGGCGGAACGCAGTTTGGATCGATACTGATTGATGGATGAATGAGTAGGTGTAGGTGGAGAGGAAGGAGACTGGATAGGTGGAGATGGGGTAGAGTGAGGGATTTGGGGAGTAGAAGGGAGAGCAGTAGGTTGTGCAAGTGATTCTTCCAACACTAGGCCTCGTGGAGCACGTTTCAGATCGTCAGCATGGACCCACTTAGTGTCTGTAGTGGAGAGGTCTTGGATGTGATACTTGTTGGCTTGTTTATTCAGTACGCGATGGGGGCCGGTAAATTTGTCATCCAATTTAGAGGTACGCGTATGGGAATGAGCAAAGACTAGATCACCGACGTCGATAGTGATAGGAGAGGCAGATTTATGTTGGCGTCTTATCATGTCCTCCTTAGATGAAGCGAGATTGGATGTTACATACTGATGGATTGTTTGGAAGTTGGCCAATTTTACTTTGACATAGTCATCCATGTTATTGATTGGATCTGGCGTTGAGGATAACAGGGTGTATGGTAGGTGTTTGTAAAAAAAAAAAAAGAGAGCAAAGAAGGGAGATTCGCCAATGGAAGCATTGATGGAGCTGTTGATTGAGGATGCCACTTGGGGAATCCAGTCATCCCATGATGAACTATGGGAGCCTAGGTGTCTGAGGCACTCTAAGATTTTTCTATTGTGGCGCTCTACAAGGCCATTGGAAGCTGGATGGTTAGGTATGACATTGCATTTATTAATTTTAAAGCGGCGACAGATCTCCTCCAGGAGGCTATTGTTGAACTCAGTACCATTGTCAGTAAGAATGGTATGTGGTGTACTGAACGGGCAAATTACGTGATCTACGAAAGCACGTGCAACACTCTTCGCGGTCTTATCTGAGAGGGGGACGAGGACACAGTAGCGTGAGAAGTGGTCGACTGCTACAAACAAATACTCTGCACCTGATTCTGTAAAAGGGAGTTTTAGAAGAACGATGGACACTGTTTCCCATGGGCGTGACGGGATTGGATATTGTAAGAGCGGTGCAGGTAAGCCGGTAGAACCTTTGTGGCGGTGGCACGAGATGCAGGAGTCACAGTGCGCATTGATATCGCGATGCATGGTTGGCCAATAGTACTCGAGACGCGCTTGGCTAGCATCGGTCTTTACCTGGATGGGATGCGTGAGGTGTATCATGAACGATGTGAAGGACCGCAGATATCAGGTCAGTAGGAACAACGAGTTGGTGTACTTCTCTGTTTGGCAAATCCTTTCCTGTAAGGAATGTTTTTCTGTACAAGAGACCATCTTTTAGTATGAACTCATCTAGTGGTACTGGGAGAGCAGGTAAGGTCGAGGCATCTCCTGATTCAAGGAAATAAACTACTTGTGACCACATGGAATCTTTGCGCTGAGAGTTTTGAACATCCTCTGATGTTAAGGTTGTGCTGTCAGTGATCTTGGGCTGCAGGGACGTGACAGGTGCGGCTACATGACATGAGAGGGCATCCGCGACTACGTTCGATTTTCCTGGGACATACTGAAAAGTGGGATTGGAGTCCTGGATGGTGATGGACCATCTAGCTAACCTACCAGTGAGGTTACGTCCCTTAAACAAATCGCATAGAGGAAGGTGGTCTGTCTGGATATGCACTGGATAACCATATACTGTCTCTGAAATGTTTCAAGGACCAGACAAATGCCAAAGCTTCTAAATCGGTGACACTGTAATTACGTTCAGCAGTGGTAAGTGCGCGACTAGCATACGCTGTTACACGCTTCCTGGATGTTTGATCTAGTTGCATTAGAACTGCACCAAGCCCTGCGCCTGAGGCGTCTGTGCATAGAAGAAAGGGCTTGGTATAATCAGGGAATGCTAAAATTGGGGCATTGACAAGAGCTGTCTTTAGCGCTTGAAAGGCCTGGGACTGATCGTTAGTCCACACAAAGGATACATTCTTCCTTAGTAAGTGAGTTAGAGGAGCGGCGATCTTTGCATAGTCTTTAATGAATCTGCGATAGTAACCACTTAGGCCTAGGAAACTTCTGACAGCATCGGTTGTGTTAGGTTCTGGGAAACTGATGATCGCCTTAGTTTTTTCATCATTAGTATGAATGCCTTGTGCGTCGACGACGTGGCCTAGAAAGTTGATTTTCTTTCTCAGGAAGTCACATTTACTGATGTTGATTTTCAGGCCTGCTAGCTGTAGGCGTTCCAATACTTGTTGAAGTTTGGCAAAATGGTCAGGGACTGATTTACTTACAACAATGATGTCATCTAGGTAAGCAAAAAGAGAGTGTCCCATCATACCGAATGGATAAGACGCATGAATACTGAAGGAGTATTTCTCAAACCAAATGGAAGTCTCTTAAACTGAAAATGTCCAAAATGAGTGCTGAAGGCTGTTATTGGGCGAGAGGATTCTTCCATTTCGACCTGCCAGTATCCACTGAGGAGGTCTAGGGATGAAAAGACTACGTTATTTTCACCGAATGATTCTAGCAAATCTGTGAGGACAGGTAACGGGAAATGGTCGGGAACGGTTACAGAGTTTACCTTACGGTAGTCCACTACTGGTCTAAAGTTGCCGTCCTTCTTTGGGACTAAGAAAAGAGGACTATTCCATGGACTGACGGAGGGTTCGATAATGTCCTGAACTAACATTTTCTGTACAATCTGATCTGTCTTTTTTCTCAAGCTGTGAGGTAACCGATATGCTGGTATGTAAATCGGCTGATGGCACTAGGTCTACGTGATGTTTGACTAAGTCTGTCTTGCCCATTTGTTCTCCGGGTAAGGCTGCCACATTTCTCTAAGCATGCGAAAGGTCGAGCAGTTGAGATTTATGCTGTGGAAAATCTTTGCAAGTTAGGTTTGAGAGCACGTCAGGTGAACGAGTCGGAGCAGATCCCGTAGAGTTAATGGCACATATACCGGTCGGTAGATTATCATCATCAGCAGGGATAGAGGATTTCTGGCATACCATTACGGCCGCTGGATATACCAGGAAATCTCCAATCTTTACACCACTTTTAAGCTTTAGTGGAGCATTCGTGACATTGAGCAAGTATAGATAACATAAACTATCTTCTAAGATCGTGCACCAGGCTGACTCATAAGTTAAGCCATTCACACAACACGTCTCAGGTAGTGTTAGTACATCCACTCCTTCTTTCGCACCTATAACACGAACAGAAACTTTGGTGAACTCATGCGGTAACAAAATTGTGCACGTATTCGTTACTGCACGCCTTGTCTCTGCGTGTTGGAGAACATCAGTTAGACTTTGTGAGGTAGGTAACTGAGACATGTCTGAGTCAGCTGTAGTGCTGTCGTTAGAGGAGGCTGGAAGAACCTTTTCTGAATGCTGAGAGGATGTATCAGCAGGTGGTTCCTTGCTCTCAGTCAGCGAGGGAATGATTTCTGTATTCTCGAGTGATGATGATGATGATGATGACGGCTCGGCTTGTTCTGGACTCTTAGGGAGCGAGAGAGTCAGGGGGGACTGAAAGACTGAAGTTACTGGCAGTACAGGATGGGGACGTTGCATACTGTAGACTGGGAACCCAGAAATGTCTCTACTACTACAGGCAGGCAATAATGCAATGGAGTGTTGTGCCATGGTGGGTAAGCCAATAAGGGCATCTGCTGGATATTTCAAGTCGTTAGTTACATGAAATTCTATTGGGAAAGGGAGCAAGGCGCTTTCTAGTTGTACTTCTAAAGTGACTCTTCCCTTGACCTTAAACTCTGAGCCTTCTGCACCGCATAAGCGTATGTTCAAGGAAACTGACGCGATTGTGGTGGCGTTGAATGATGTCTAAGGAGGTATCAGAAATCAAGTTTACTATAGATCCGGTGTCCATGAAGAACGACGTTGATATGTCATTAGTCCGTCCTAGAATGACTAGACCTGAGGAAGTGATAGGTCCTACATGGCGGATGGGGAGTTGGTGTTCTGTTGCTACGTCATGTTGGTCCGATAGGGGCGCGGCGCTTCCCCCGACTGGTGGCGATTTAGGTAACGACACTCGTCGGTAGTGTGTGTCGTACTAGTCTTGTGATATTTGCATGTAGGGCGGCGCGAACAGGAAGGCGTACGCCGTCTAGTTTGGGAGTAAGGCCGTGTGTGTTTATGGTCGCAACTGTTTGCTCGATGTCCAGGTGTACCACAGTGCCAGCAAAGGATCGAGGACTGTCTGTTTTGTCGGACGCTAGATTGATCACGACTGGCAGTTGGAGAACGATGTGTGGCAGGTCTGCCTCGTGTAACTGAACGAGAACGGCATTGGTCTGGGGAAGTGGTAGTGTGACAGACCTGAGAGAGCAAGGGTCGGTCTGTGGCCTGACGCGTGTGGTTTGAACCTGTTCTTTCATGGATGGCTTTAGTAATCTGAACAATTTTATCTCCTGGATTGAAACCGATCGCCAGAGCTGTTTCTCTCTGTTTAGGAATAAGCCAATGGAGGCATCTCAGGTAACCAAATAAATCTGCAAGGTTGTCGAGTGAAACCATAGGAGCTCCATTTACGTTCTGTACCCAGTTTGTGCCTATAAGTAATTGGCGAATCTCGCTACTAGTGGCTTTCATGGCAGCGGCTGCTTCGCGTAGTTTGGCATGATGGGGGGGACACGCAAATCCTCATCCATCTGGGTGAGGAGATTAGTGAACCCAGTGAGAGATGCGGCATTTGAATGTTGGCAGCAAAGTGTTATGAGTTCGTTACGGAAATCAGCAAAGGTTGTTACGCCATCAAAATGTCCAGCACGGATCGCGGATCCGATATCTGATTTGCCTTGGTGTAAGCGACCCATGAGATAAGAGACTTTGAGGTTTTCATCTGTAATCCGCCGATTGTGGATGTCGGTTTCGACCTCTCTGAGAAAATCATAAACAGACCAAGTGGAGTCCTCGCCGGTAAATTTGGGACGATTGGCATCGTCGAGATAGATAGACTGGGGAGTAGGGGTCGTGTTCATAGTTGGAAGTGTAGAAGTGATGAGGGTATGAGAGAGAGAGAAAGTAGTTGTAGTTAAGTGTAAGGGAGACGAGAGGTGAAGTGGGGCAGGAGAGTTAACGAGAGTGGTAGGAGGAAGGAGAGAATCAGGCAGTGTAGTAACAGGGGTAGAGGATGAGGTATCTGGATGGGAAGGGTGTGGGGAGGCGAGTAATGAAGTGGTGGGTGGTGAGGCAGGGCGGTGGTACGCGCGTCCGCTACGTAAATGAGTCACTGAATCTTCCTCGACTGGGGGGGTTGTGATCATTGGTTGTTTCTTGACTGAGAGCGGAGGGAGTAAGTTCCGTATATGCAAAGTATGACATGTAGTCTGGCGACAATATAAAATGAGAGATGAGGAGTGATATATATATTTACAGGGTGAAGATGAGAATATGTGCCATGAGTATGGAAATGGAAATGTATGGAGATGACGGAATGGTATTTGCAATAAATGGTAGGTGAGATGGGAGATGAGGAATAAAACTGGCGGTGAAGGTGAGGATGGAGTGAGGGGTGGAGATGAATTATGACAATAACACAATCTGAAGAGAAAATCAGAGGATAATCTCTATAGAAAGTCAGATGGGTGGATGAAGATACACTAGTATAGTTACACAGGTGAATGGAGAATGAAGTGGAGGGGAGAGGTGAGGGCGTTGATCAGCTGGTGGGCGAACGTGGAGGGTACGTGGTAGGCGGAGCCAGAGGCAGGCTAGTAGTAGGTATGCAGGATGAGTCTTGGAAGAGGTGGAGCGTCGCGCTGGGCTTGAGCCGATACGTGAATAGGAGGGTTGAGAGGCGCGGTGGTTGTTTAATCGTAAGCAGATGGGAGGCACTCGGGGGTGGACAAATGTCGCTACAGGCAGATGCAAACCTGGTGGGTGGCAGATGTGGCAGAGGGCAGTGACGTGGCAGATGCAGAGAGTGAACGGCAGACACTGGAGAGGGCCACCGGCAGATGAACAGGTGTCGGAACAGGTGCTTGAAGAGGTGTCAGAACAGGTGCCTGAACAGGTGCTGAGGGCTGCGGCGTCGATTGTCGCGGCCTGTGTGGGGTTGTGGTCGATGTAGAAAACGGCACTGGGGAGGGGTATTGGACACCTGTACGCAGAGCCGGTATTACGCCACGAGAGTGAGGGCGAGAGGGCGAGGCCGTGAGAGGTGGCGCATGTAGTAGTTATTGGTGGCGCTAAAACACTGTAGGAGGCGGTTGGAAACGAGGGGCGATCACCGCTGCTACCAAAAATGTAACACCCCTCTCTTGATGGTTGAAGGAAAGTCCTGGAGTAAGTATTAACGCCTTTTAATGAGGATCACAGAAATATAGGTGTTGCCTCTCTGATATCAGCCCTCTGACTGACTGCACATGCTGTTCTAGTTCAGCCCGCAAGCCTGGGAACGATGCTTACGCTGCGATTCTGGGGCCGGATACTCAAAACACTTAGGACTGTCATATCTCGCTATGACAGTCTATCTCGCCCACGGTGCCCACTCCATCGATACTCAAAACATTTCAGCCGCCATCTTGTGACGTCACGTGTCGTAACTCTGGTCCTAACTTAGGACACCCCTCCTAGGCGAACATAACCTGGAAATAGGTTTGGTAAACATCCAAAGCATATCCCGATCAGAAAACACATCGCTGTAACAGTGGCCTTTCTGCACCCCAAACATTACTTTCTGACAGAAATGTCTTTCAAGCTCGGGACCGGGAGGTCGCGAGTTTGAGCCGCGCCCGGGACCGCCATGCCGGGAGAGGTAGCGCTCTCCTGTTACCTAGCGGGGCTATATGATCTCACTGTAAGGTCTAGCTCGGGGATTCTTTAATCCCTTTTTTTAATCTGACAAATAAGTATCAGATTCAAATGAATCACACTATTAGACATCGAAAAATAAAATAAAATAAAATAAGCTTCAAAGTGAGTGGGGTGTAGTTCTGAAAATGTACCAGTGTAACTGCTGGATGATGCTAAGCATCACTTACCTTTCCCTGTAAATGTTTCTTTTCACCAGCAGCTTTCTTCTTCACGTCTGACCTGAGGTGTGTAAATTTCCTTCTCACTTCTCCCTCATCTTTCTGAATACGCCTCACATTATTTACAGCATCTTTTACACTTTCCCAAGCTTTGACTCGGGACGTGATGGTGTTGCTTAATTTTCCAAATAATATTTTCCTTCTTTCCGACACCTCCAGAAACATTGTGCATAATTCTTTTTCGGAGAAATTAGGGCGGCGATCCTTAAGTGAAGGGCCTTCCATTATATTTTGGCACACTATTAACTTTACGTACTAGGGACCTCTTTAGGCCTTGCTAGGGACACTGCCAAGTGTCAACTAAGCCGCTCTGTTTATCTTTGAATTTGATCATCCGTCACATTTTTGGAGAATCTCTGTTTTGATTGGCGTTTATGTCGATAAACTGCAATTGTGATTGGCTGACGACAAATCAGCTGGCGCTCTTACTGCCCTCTGGTGAGCTTCATGGAAAACACCCTAGGACAACATTAGGACGTTTTGAATCTTGTTTGAGTATCGGTGATTTGGGATGTCCTAGGTGTGGCATAAGTTAGGATATCCTAAGTTCCTTACGACAGCCAGGTGTCCTAACTTGGGACAGCTTTTGAGTATCCGGTCCCTGGATACAGTGGGGGGTATACAGTGAGGGAGGCATAATACATACACGTATACATATAAGGGGAATGGTACATTATGGCTCGCTTGTCTGGTGTGCTTATATTGAATTACATCCAGGAGATGGTTAGGGTTTACTGGTCACAAACTACCACCGCAGGGAACGCAGCATATCACTCTTGCCATAAGTGTGTGAACTAATCAATCTAATTCCGGGCACCTAGGCTTCTGATGGAATAACAAGAGTGGATGATAGTATCATAATAATGCTGGTGATGATGATGATGATGATGATGATAATAATAATAATAAATAAATAAATAATAATGATAATGAAAAAAAAGAATGACTTGCGGAGCCCCTATCACCGTAAGTAACACCACCGACATATGACTGTAAACTACATTATATGGCAAATAGTTTTGTGACTTCATTGAAAGCTTTTACTATGCTGGTCTTGCTGCAGAGGAGGAAGAATTTTGCCCTCACATTCTCTGTTGGCCTGACGGCAAAAGGGAGAAGGTGGCAGAGATTACCCCCCCCCAACCCTTCTCAATTATTAGCCACTGGCTGAGGTATATACAACTTTAGAGTCGAGACTTGCACCGTACCTGCCTATGACCAAGAAAAATAATTTAGTTTTTTTGCCAGGTGGAATGAATGTGGTGTGAAAAATTAAATGCCGGAGGGCGCAGTGGTGAATGTGTTCAGTAGCGAAGGTATACTGTGAGTCCACTGTATGAAATAAAGAAGAAAATATGTGAAGTGGGATGTGGGCGAGTGGGATGTCTGTGTATGAGGTATGGGTGCGTGTAGACGATGTAAAGAAAATACTGTTTTATTGCTAACTGGGGTATTCAAGAGGGGAATGCAAGACTATAAACATGTTAGCTTGAGGTGGAAATGTCAAGCGTGAATATAAGATGGTGAAAATGACGGCAATTTTTGCATACGGTCCCTCGCAATATGCGGAGTGAGGAAGAAAACAAAGCGGGTTTGGGGACCATGTGGAGCCAAAGACAGGGAAAGAAAGACAACAAGAAAAGCAGCGGTGACGCTGATCTGCTGAATGATGCAAGGAGTTGGTGTGTAGCACTAGAGGAGAAAGATATTGGACTGAGAACTGAAGTACATGTGTTAAGAAAACAGGGCATTCATTATTATTTCATGTTTTCAAAGCACAAACAGACACACAAGTACATGATCATGGAACAGAGAACCCCCAGAGAACGTGAAAGGAGCCTGATCAATTACCTACCTGTAGAGCTGGCACGCAGGACCCATGCAGCCCTCTAGTAGCAGTGTTGAGGAGCTCAGTGTCTTATGTACGTAACACGAAATACAAAATTAATACGAGGTAGTCTTTTTTGGGCTATGCTTTAGTCCGGTTTGTAAATTATACATTACAAGGCCGTGCGCACGAGGGATTGGAGTTTGGGGGTTTAACCTCCCCATTTGGAAAGAATGAAAATTTCTATCACTCTTTCTATCTAGTGCCAGACGCCTCAATCCCGTAAGGGGTGGCCACAAACAAATCGCCTCCATGTGGCCCTGTCCCCCGCCATTTCATTTCCCTGCTCCCAGCTCACGCCCCTCTCCCTCATATACCTCTCCACTCCATCCCTCCATCTCATCCTTGGCCTCCCCCTCCCTTTCCCTCTCCCCACCTCACTCACATACACTCCCCTCGTCAAGTCTCTCATTCGAAAAATTCGAATGAGAATAATACTAAAAACGCAACTCATTAAATTAGTTCATTCCTGCTAAGAATGTTGCAAGATAGAAACATAGAAAAAGTTAAAAAGTTCTACAAAACATAAGAAAGAACGAATTAGGAAGTTCCGCAAAGGTCCTAGAAAGTTTTGTTACCTAAGAGAGTAAATGGGAGGTCCTGGACGGCCTTTGAAAAAAAAAAAAATGGAAGTTTGTAGAACGCAGAGGAAATTTCTACAGTGTTTCACAAGGCACTTCTGTGCAGTGAGTTAGTTTACGGTCAGAAATCAGCGAGTGAAGAAATGTTTCCTCTGGTTTTTTTTTTTTTTTTTTTTTTTTTTTAAGAGAGAGAGGGAGAGAGAGAAAGCAAGATGTCACGTAAACGACCGAATTCTTTGTTTCACTTCCAAGATTCTGTAGAGTTCAGTATGCAACTTATCCTGAGTTTGTACCCTTCAGTACTTTAGTCAGTTACAGGTGTTCTAAGTTGACCGTACTGCGTTGCTTAGTTTAGTGGGTAAATAAGGCGCTCCAGTCTAACTGAACCTATGAAAGTTTACATCCATGGGATGGTTGGGGTTTATTGGTCGTGGAATGCCATTCGGGAATGAGGCAGGTCGCTTATCTTAAATGTCGGGACCAACTTGGGTAGCCCCGGGCTCCTACGCTTCTCATGGGGCACCACAGGATTAGGTGATGAGTGAATGAATTAATGAAATTAAGTGAATAAATTATGTTATGAGAAAATGTTTTTATTTTCACCCCCACCCCCCTAGTTCAAAAATCCTGCACACGGTCCTGATACTTTAACAGACCTTTTCAAATTGGTTCCGTTTGAAATGTCGTGTTCGTAGACTACTAAATATAAGCATTACATCTGACTGAATAGATTTCCGTAGAATATGTACGTATGCAAATATGTATGTATGCAAATATGTACGTACGCATGAATGTTTTCATGTATACATGTTGTGTAATGAACGAACTTGAATACAGTGTTGAATGTTAACTCCTTTATTATAGTGCCTCATGCGTCTGGCTGCTCTTGCTTACAAGTTGCATTAATGGTTTGGCCCACGAAGCTAACAGGTTGTGTATTCTCTTTGTAGGGGGAAAAAAAAAAGATGCTTTGGACGTTGTTGATATGGGGCAGTGTAAGGTTGATGTAAAAGATGTTTTGACTGTTGTTGATATGGGTCAATCTCAGGATAATGTGGAGGTTTATGTGATCACAGGACAACAGTATGCCCGTAAAGTTAAGAGTGTGGTGGATAAAGAAAGATGTGAGTGTCAGAGGGAATGACTGAAAATGAAAAGGAGGAGAAACAAATAGTAGCCGATGAATACAAGACAAAGGTAAGGGAGGAGGTCGAGTCAGTGAAATGGGAAGAAATTGATGTTGATTAGTTGCAGAATGAATTTAAAGAGTGTTAGATTTTGGTGTGTGAAAGAGGTACAGCTTTTAGGAGTGTAAAAACTGAAAGGGCAGTTGGGGAACTGACAAAGAAGTGGCTTCACTGGATACAGGAAGGGGTTCATTCAAAAAAAGAATGCATACTCTGAATATTATAAAGACATGTGGAAACTTCCGAAGAGGGAAAGGAGGAGAAAGAGAGAAAAAGTAGATGATGAGCTTGGAAGTAAAATACGAGAAAATGTAATGAAATTAAGAAACTGTTTTGAAAAGCGATGAGAAAATGAACAAATGAAAGTGGAAAAAAAGGTTGTGACGGATGAAGCTGAAAGAAAAGTAACATGGAAGTGACGAAAGGAGCAGATGGACAGAACATTGTGAAGGCTAATTCAAGATGACAGCAGGAAGGTGGTGTGTAGAGAATGAATGTGGTGTCTGAAAATGTTAAATGGGCAGAAATAACAAATGCTTTGAGCGGTAAAAAAAAAAAAAAAAGAGAGAGAGGCGTCAGGTCATGATGAGGTGTATATGTAGTGCCGTAATTTCAAGGATAATTTAAGTATACTTAAGTTAATATAAGTTAGTATAATATAAGTTAACATAAGTGTAGTATAAGTTAATATAAGTGTAATGCAAGTGTAGCCTTGAACCCCTGATTATGACTCATCTGCAATATGCAGGGAGTGATCATCAAATTCCATATTCAGGCTTGTTCCCTATTAATATTTGTAGCCAAAGTGATACTCTAGTAATAGAGGAACTGTATAGAGCGATTATGGGAGCGAGAGTCGTGGTCAGTTCTCACGGTTGACGTAGAGGCGAAAGTTTTAGCACGAGATTAATAATCTCGAAAATTTATCTTCATACTTTAAATTCGAAATTTGTAAGTCAGGCTTGTTATTATCATCTTTTTTTACTACATAGTAATGAATTAAAGTTTAGTTAAATTCTAATTGCCGATAATGGAAATTTGCAAATCTTAAAGTTTGCGTTACGCTGGCGACTGGATACGTATCTCAACATGATTATAATTAGTTGAAACACTCGTTGGTTTAGGCTTCGGTATAATTGTCAATCCCATACGCTTACCACGAAATTTTAAACATCGTCAGTCAATTCGTCTATGTATGTCGAGTGTGAACACCTTAGAACAGTATTGCCGAAGAGGAATTAGTCGAAGTCAGTTCCAATGTTAGGACATCCACGAGGAGGAGAGCATGCAGCCGAAGGGCAGTGACGCTCACTTCTATCTCTGTCATCCTCGGATATGCACGTGGGTTGTGCGCGTTCTTAGAAATCCCCCCCTTCCCTTTGTTCCTATAATGTTAATACTCTGCCTGTATTAATAGGTTGACTGATAATGTCTCCTCTAACTTTCTTTCGTAATGTCTTCCATCTCTGTCGTCCTCGGACACGCAGATTGCCGTTGTTCCATCGTAGCTGCCTGCCCCGACGAAAGAAGTAACCAAACGGTTCTTCTCGTTTGTGCCCTTTTACACTAGAAATTCTTCCCCCCTCCCCTTTTTCAGATTCACTAATCTCGATAGCGAATTATTGGTCCACTGTAATACTGTAATCTTATATATACGTAGTTCCTCTATTATCATTGTATGAGTTTCTTGAGAACTTCGAAGTGAAAAGTGTGGGAAAGAACTCGGTCCCAAGGATATTCTGTTATGTAATTTTTCCAAGGTCGTTACCCAAGGAGCCCATACGAGGCCATTGAATTGCTGGTTCCATGTTAAGCTGTCATTGTGAATTTATTGATTTGGTATGTGAAATTGTTAGATAAACTGGAGATAGTGTTAATTTGGAAATAGTAGGTTAAGAGGTGAAGTTTATATATTTATATGTGCATGTGAATATCAAATTGTGCTTAAACCCAACTGTGAGGAACCCTGTTCATAATAGTGTGTTAGTATCATTCCGTGAATTTGTTCAGCGGAGGTGAAAGTACTGTTGCATTCATTGATCTTCTTTTGGTATATCTGACCTGCCCTGAGATAATATCAGTGCGAGGGAGTAATGATCTTATAGTTCCTAGTAATTCATATCCTGTAAGTAATCTATGGTCAGTTTGATCAATATCTATTTTCTTATATTGGTATGTTTAGACTTAGTAAATATTAGGTTAAGTTTTTATTGTGTTTGAGACTTATTATCTCCTGCGGAGTTTTATCGTGAGATTGAGTGGCCCGCAAGGTGTGTTGCTATCTTACGACTCACGCACTCTAAACAATTCACGCTACCCTAGTCACTAATTCGCAAGGCCCCAGTGCTCTTCATCTTACTTTAGTGGAGCTAATAATTCTTTCCCGGCATTCTCTGGGTGGTGGCAGCCTACTCTTGTAACTCTGATTCATATAGATGGTAATCTGTTAATATTCGTTAATTAACTTTTTTCTAGAGTTTGCATCACGACACTGGCGGCTTAAGTGGTGGGATTGATAATTTCTCATCTTAGATACAGAGTCTAAATTTTCTATCCCTACACTAGTGGTAAAGCGGTGGAATTTTCTTATTTTATATACAGTTCTAAAATTTGTATCCTTACATATACAGATACTATTAAGCGTTGTGAAGATTGTGTAATAAACTGTGGGTTGGTAATATACAAGAAATCTTTAATGACTTGAGCCATACCAATACAATGGAAAGACTGTTACTTGTCCCTTTGCACAAAAACAAGGTAATCGAAGCGAGTGTAAAAATTGTTGTGACATAAGAATGTTGAGTGCTGTAGACAAGATATACGGAAGTATTTAAAGAGAAAGGGAGAAATATTATCTTTTTTTTTCTTTTTTTTTGTGAATCAAATATCTCCAGACAGAGAGAGATGTGGATAAATTATGGCAAAGGAGCTATAAGGAATTTATTGCGTTTATTAAAGTAATAATATTACCTAACAAGTGATCGTGAAAGTTTTTGCACGTGTAGAGCGTGGATAAAAATTGTTATATATGTGTGGCGTGGATGAGTAATGCTTAATGTTGCTGATTGCTTTCATTTTT
>JAGKTI010007708.1:0-21768 GCA_018397915.1 Birgus latro | reverse complement strand
GTAAGGAGCGGTTGATAGAGGCAACCACGGCAGGGACGAGGGCCAGGTGGAGGCGGAGCAGGTAGAGTTGCCTGGTTGAGGGCATCTTGGCGAGTAAGGCAGCATCGACTCAGTCCTCACCATTATATCCATACACAGCAGGCCTATAAGAGCACCACGACCATCCTTTTCTCGCCATGGCTCACGCCTGAATACACCATTCAACAGCTAATCTGCCTTTGGAGACGAGCCAACTGAGGTAGGATGTTGTTATATCCTGGTTCAAGTCAGTGATTGAATGTGTCACAGTTTAACTAGGGCACATTTACGTAACACCTTCATTTTTACTTTTTCCGACCTTTCTATTAACGCTATAAATACATTTTTAAGCGGGTTTACGATGATTTTAAAAGACATCTCCAATTTAAAAAACTCTCCCCTAAGCAGGAAAAAAAAAATATCGTCCGGAGGTAGCAAGAAGGGCATGACGTCCCCGTCATTGTTGGAAAGACTGAGACGTTATTTGTATGCGGGAAGGGAAAATGAAATACACTGGGCAAAGAGACCAGGAAAATAGGCAGTTTATTTCATTATCATTAACAAACATTTAATAATAGTCTGGACCCTTTTGTAGAAAAGAAATGTAATTCACTCTTCACTGATATAAGAAGTTATAGAGAAAGAGAGAGAGAAAGTTGCATTGATTCTCCACCAGCTGTAGGTTTCTTCTTTGCTTGTTTTTTGTTTGTTTGTTTCTTGTTACTTGTGATTGCGTGAAGTCAAAAATTGAGAGTCGTCGGTTGTTTACAGCTGTTGTTCACAGTTACAGCGATTCATGAGAGTCGTCTGCTGCGTATAAACTCGTTAGGCGTGGTTTGACTGTGGTTCGTTTTACCGCTGTCACCAATATCGATGAAATTAGTTTAATTATAGTCAGTTCATTTTCGCTGCTTGCCACCAATATTGATGAACGTAATTTATCGTAATTTACCGTTGTTCACAGCTGCCGCCAATATCAATGTGCGTCACTGTAGATAGATGCAGAGAGATAGGGGGATTGGTTGCAGATCACTGAAGCACCGCCAGTATAGAAGTTGTGAGGTGTCGTATGGCTCGAACTTGCCGCTGCTTAGTAAAATGGTCTGTCGTCGACTAGAGTGAATAGGTAGGTCTCTCTCTCTCTCTATTTCTCACCTTCCCCCTTTGTGTATCATAAGCAAGGTGAGTTACAGAGCACTCTTGGGTTGCTGAGTTTATTGTAGATAGTTATATCGAAGTGTGATTTACAGCGTAACGTAGCATGACGGCAAAACCTCCTAGCTGACCCTATCTCCTGCCTTCCGCCCTGGATCGTATTCTCGGCCTCTGGCTCTCTCTGGTTCTCTAACCTTCCTACATGTGATATCAGACTTATATCCTCCTCTACCTTCCAGCTAAAGTGTGTGTGCATATGTATGTGCGTGCGTGTGCGTGCGTGTGTGTGTGTGTGTGTGTGTGTGTGTGTGTGTGTGTGTGTGTGTGTCGGTCATGTTTCCGGCACATGGCCAGAGGTGTCTGACATTCTTGATTAGTCTAGGCTAGGGGATGTGTAGCTGTCTCTTCCTGGAGAACTTCAGACATAACTGCCTGTTTTACATAGTGTTACCTATAGCTATATAGTTACATATAATATTGTGTCATAACATATTATGCCTACAACAGTAACCAGGAAAACAATATGACGATATTTCGATATATTAAAAGATTTGAGGTTCTGTGAGGAACAGGGCTAGAGGGGATAAGGATTGTAGGAAAAAATGAACTGAATTCAAATTGGTACTTAGGCCACGGGTTTTAGTGAAGAATAAGGCCGCAGCTGCACTTCGCTGACGAGCATGAATGGTATTTGCTACAGTTGCTGCCGGCACAGTCACATGATAGCGACTGGGAGGACCCTGTGCTGCCAGCCCTACCGTGCCCGAGGTGGCAATCCCAGATACCACCTCGTTTGCTGATATTAGTGCAGTGTCCATTGCAAAGAGGGAATGAAATAGGTGTGATATCTCATGTGCATATAGTTTGGTGAAGACAGTTGAAGGTAGAGGTATTAGGAGAGTATGCTGGTTTACTATCTGTGTATATGAAAGTACTGACAATCTTCGGTAAAGGGAGATGATCGCGACCAGGTCCTTAGGGCAGGTGAAACGGGAGCTCCAGCTCTCCTTGTTACCAGCTCGCCATCCAGCTCGGGAATACCGTCCTGTACGACTGGTGCCAAATTCGTTAGCGTGTGACCTTCCACGCAACAAACTCAGAGTCTCTCAGTGGGGCTCGAATTGACCTCTCCAAATCGGCCCAAGAACGTGAGACCAAATCCAGACCAAAAGAGCCATCAAGTTTCCTTCTATAATATCCATGTATCTCACCCAGGTCCGACCCTGATGAGGAGCTCTCTATTGAAAGGGGTCGCTAGTTCCCTGCACAGAGTATGCATTGTGTTGTACCTGTGAGACGGCCACAAAGAAGCAGTTACTTGCTTGAAGTTGACTAGTCTGCTCGGCCAGATGGACTGGCTTAAGCAAAAACGACACTACAGTTAATACAAAAGAAGGAATTAAGCAAAGAAGTCTGTTCCATTGTATGTGCTTTCATCTGATCTAATGACATACATACACATATACTGTATCTCACAGGCGTTTCTGTATGTTTATAATTCTTGGTTATTAGTATAAAAATATTACTACATTATAATAATCAGGAATCATTACAGCAGGCTCTACAATATTTCTTTGGTCGAATTGTAATATCCTTGCACTACATTCCTGCCCTGGCCTTGCATTACTGTTAAGCAGCAGCATGAACAGAGCCCTCAGAAATATGCTGCACACTTTGAATGGTAAAATACTTTGTAGATTCACCCACAAGAATTCACTGGAGCACTTTTTGTATGTAGTCTCATCAATTTAAGCATTGCTAAAAACGACACCTATAGACTATATTCCATGTTCTGAGTAGTTAAGGGATTTGTATCAAATATTCCTACAAGAAAAATATTGTTTGATTAATAGATGGGCCTCAGTACCCTACAAGCCGTTCAGCACTTCCATTAAATGAGAACTGTTGGTGAACTAGGGTTAATCATTTTCTACATGAAAAACGCACGAAACACTAAGGAAATGTCTCGCATCAATACGCTGGACCAATAAGAATAAATAGTAATGGCCAAAGCACTCCTTCAGAACATTTCAATCCAAATCAATCTTGGCATCACATCTGTAGATTGGGAATGGGGCGAATTAGGAAAATTTTGTTAAATTTGAACTTGTACTTTGTAAGGGGTATAAATATGAGGTGAAAGAAAGAGAGCTTGTACAGGTGCGTTAGGGTGCGAAAGTGGATGTATGTGGATTAACTGAAACTAAATGACGAGGTGAGAGTGTGAGAGAATGGGAGAATGGGTATATGCGTGGGAGTAGGTGAGAAAGAGAGGGCAAAAAGAAGGAGTGTGTATTGTTGTGAGTAACAGATGGAAGGAGAGTATAAGAGAGTATTTTTCAGTTGGCTCAAGGATTGTGTGAGTAAGAGTGAAAGTTGGACGACAGATGTGGACAGTTGTGTGTGTGTATGCGCCAAAGCAAGATCGTGCAAGCAGAGTTTTTTTTTTATGCAAGGAAGAAGGAACCAAAGGACATGGGCCCACAAACCCTTCCTTCCAAGAATAAACAAAAACAATACAAAAGAGAGACAAATTCATGATCCGTTCATTTTGAGATGCCTGGACACACTGCGTTTGAAAGACTGGAGATTATAGGAAGTAGGAAATACAGACAGAGGAAGACAGTTCCAGAGTTGACCAGTTGCATAAATGAAGAACTTGGAGTAACGGTTAACTCTTGCATTAGAGAGTTGGACAGAAAAGGGATGAGAGGTTGTTGCTAGACGTGTACTACGTACCCATCGTAGAGGTGGAGGGATGCAAGTAGACAGTTCAGAGGAACAGTGGCCATTGAAGTAGTGATAGAAAAGAGATAAAGGTGCAACAGTGCGGCGAAGAGACAGAGGTTGAAGGGAGCTAGCAAGAGGAGGAGAGTTAATGAGACGAAAAGCCTTTGACACCACCCTATTGAGAAGGGCTGTATGTGGGGATCCTCTCCACACATGAGAGTTGTACTCCAAACAGGGGCGAATAAAACCCGTGTATAAAGTCAACATCTGTGTAGGGGTAAAGAAGGTTCGGAGTCGGCTTAGAACACCTAATCTCTTGGAAGCAGATTTCACAAGAGATGTAATATGTTTTTTCCAAGATAAATCCCGAGTGAATGAAACCCCAAGCATGTTCAAGGATGATGAAGGAACGAGCTGGACATTATTAAACATCAGCGGGTACTCCTGTGGAAGGTTTCGTCTGCTTGATAGGTCTTTGATGCATTAAAAACAACAATATTTTTTTTACCCCAGTCAGAGATACGAGCCAAGTCAGACATTAGGTGTGCCAGAGCCTCATTCCTTGATTGTTGAAGTAACTGCTGAGATGGGCGTTGCGGGAACCGAATGGAAAGTTGAAGGGTGGAATCATCAGCGTATGAGTGGATGGGGTTAGATGTTCAGCTTAGGTCATTGATGAATAAAAGGAAGAGAGTTGGTGATAGGACAGAGCCCTAAGGAACACCAGTGTTGATAAATCTAGGAGAAGAACGGTGCCCATCTACAACAGCGGCTATAGAACGACCAGAAAGGAAGCTAGAGATGAAGGCACAGATAGAAGGATTGAAACCGTATGAGTAGATGTACAGCTTAAGTCATTGATGAATAAAAGGAAGAGAGTTGGTGATAGGACAGAGCCCTGAGGAACACCAGCGTTGATAGATCTTGGAGAAAAACGGTGGCCATCTACAACAGCGGCTATAGAACGACCAGAAAGGAAGCTAGAGATGAAGGCACAGATAGAAGGATTGAAACCGTAAGAGGGCAGTTTAGAAATTAAAGATTTATGCCAGACTCGATCGAAAGCCTTTGAGATGTCAAGCGCAATGGCAAAGCTTTCGCCAAAGTCCCGAAAGGAGGAAGATCAAGAGTTTGAAAGATAGGTGAGAAGATCGCCAGTGGAGCGTCCCTGACGGAACCCATACTGACGATCAGAAAGAAGGTTGTGATAGGAAAGATGCTTTAAAATATTTCTGTTAAGAATAGACTCAAACACTCTCGAGACACAGGATGTTAAAGCAATTGGACGATAGTTAGAGGATTGGCAACGGTCACCTTTCTTTGGGACTGGCTGAATGAGAGCAAACTTCCAGCAAGAAGGAAAGGTACAATTTGATAGATAAAGGCGAAAGATTTACCTAGGCAGGGTGTAAGCACAGAAGCACAGATCTTGAGGACAATAGGAGGGACCCCATCAAGACCATATGCCTTTGTTAGTATTGAGCCCAGTGATGGCTGAGAATACACCAGCTGAAGAAATTTTCATGTCAGCCATGAGGAAGTCAGAGGGGGGAAGTGATGGAGGAACAGCACCGGAATCGTCTAAGTTAGAATTGGAGGAGAAAGTCTGGGCAAAGAGATCGGCTTTATCAGTAGATGAAATAGCTACAGAGCCATCAGAGTAGAAAAGAGAAGAGAAGGATGATGAGGTAAAGTTGTTAGAAAGGTTTTTGGCAAGGTGCCAGAAGGAGCGTGAAGAATTTGAGTTGGAAAGATGGGAACATTTAGTGTGGATGAAATTATTTTTGGCAGAACGGAGAACAAACTTAGCACGATTCCGGGCAGAAACATAAGAAAGATGTGATTTAGGGATGGGTTGGCTCCGGTACCTTTTGTAGGCCCTCTCCTTGTTGCGGACAGCATTAGATCAAGTGTGATTAATCCAAGGCTTTTTTGCATTAGACAAAGGATATGAGAAAGGAATGTATGCTTCCATGCCCGAGAGAATAACCTCCGTAATGCGTAAGGCACACGCAGATGGCTCCCGGCCATGGAAGCAATAATCATTCCAGGGAAAATCAAGGAAGTACCACCTGAGGGCCTCCCAATCCGCATCTCCAAAGTGCTACAGACGACGTTTGAGTGAGAGAAGAGTTGCCGACAAACGTGGAAGCCTGCTTGAAAATGTTTGAAAGGAATCAGAGAATGTTTTTGATTGGAGATATGAATGGAAAAGTAGGAATGTGAAGGTGGATGGAGTTGTTGTTGAGTGGGGTGTGCCTGCAGAGATGGATGAGAACGGTGGTGCTTTAGTGGACATTTGTGCTGGGAGGGGGTTGTTGACAGCTAATATCCTCTTTAGGCACCAAATGATCCATAGGTATACTTGGCAAGTGATGAGAATGGTGGATGGTGACCTGAATGAACGGAGGGCAATGCCTGATTATGTGTGTGTGGATGGAAAGATGAAAAGGTGTGTAATGAATGCAAGACTATACAGAGGTTGGGGGAGTGGACTTTCGGACCACCGCTTGGTGGTGGTTAAAATCAAAGTCCAAACAAAATGGAGAAAGAGGAGGGAAGGGCAGGAAGAAATAGTTCTTACAAGGAGGGTAGAAAAGTTACATGAGGATGGAATAAAGGCAGAATATAAAAGGGAAGTGGAGGAGTGATTGGGTAAATATAGACTGGAGCAGATGGGGGACGTGGAAGGTGTGTGCAAGATATTGACTGAAGAAATCTGTGCAGCATGTGAGGTGGTATGTGGGGTGAAGAGAAGACGGAAGAGGGTGCAGGGAACAGCATGGTGGACTGAAGAGGTGAAAGCAGCTATGGCACAAAAAAGAAAGCATATAATGAGTGGATGAGGAAAAGGAGCGACGAAGAAGTTGAGAGACGGAAGAGAGAGTTATATGTAGACAGGAGGAGAGAGGTGAAAAGATTAGTAAGAGAGAGTAAGAAGAGAGTGGATGAAAAATTTGGAAGGAATTTGAGTGCAAAGTGGAGAGAATGTAAGGAATATGCTTTGGAAAGAGGTAAAGAGAGTTAGACAGGGTGCCAACGAAGTTAGTTGGGGAGTGAATGGTAGATGTTTAGTGGAGAAGGGAGGAAAGGTGAACAGATAGAGCGAACACTTTAATGAATTATTGAACATAGAGAATGAAAGTAATGCAAGTATAAGTGGCTGGGGAATGGCTCGGAGAAGGAGGGGTGTGGGAAGAGAGGAAGAAATCAGTAGGATGGAAGTGGTGGAAGCAATGAAGAAATTGATGGAGTGTGTGGTCAAATCCTGACCTATGGGGGAGAGATAGTAATAGAATGGATGTGGAAGGTGTGCGGATTGGCCTGGGAGGAAGGTAGAGTCCTGGAGGACTGGAAGTCAGGTATAATATTCCCCTGTACAAAGGAAAAGGGGAAAAAGAAGTGTGTGGTAATCATAGAGACATTTGCCTTCTTAGAGTAATAGGAAAAGTATATGATAGAATACTTATTGAAAGAGATAGGGAAATAACAGAGGAATTAGTTGGAGTAGAACAGGGAGGTTTTAGGAAGGGAAGAGGTTGTGTAGATCAGATATTCATTCTTAGATCTTTAGTGGAAAAGTTTCTGGAGAAGGGAAAGAAGTTGTATGCGGCCTTCATGGATTTGGAGAAAGCATATGACAGAGTGGATAGACACGATTGTGGAAAGTATTAAGAATATATGGAGTAGATGGGAAGTTGCTGAAGGTCGTGAAGAGTATGTATGAGGGTGCAAAGGCTGCAGTGCGTGTGGATGGTGAACTGAGTGAATTTTTCCATTTGAAGGTTGCGTTGAAACAAGGATGTGTCAAATCTCCATGGTTGTTCAATCCGTATATGGATGGGGTAATAAAAGAGATACGAGGTAGGGCAGTGAATGTTGGAGCGGCCCTAGTGAGAGAGAGCAGTGTTTGGAAACTCCCTGTACTACTGTTTGCAGATTATACTGTGTTGTTAAGTGAAGACATAGGGGAGCTACAAGGCTTGGTAGATGAGTTTGGGAGAGTGTGTAAGAAACGAAATCTAAAGGTGAAGGTAGGGAAGAGTAAAGTGATGGTATTCGAGAGAAGTGAAGTCAGTGAATGTACAGTGAGATTGGGTGGGAAGGATATGGAGAATGTGAGTGCGTTTAAGTACTTGGGTAGTGTGATGAGTAAGGATGGAAGCCTGAAGGATGAAGTGCTTGAAAGGGTGCAGCAGGGAAGAAAGGTTGCTGGTTCCTAGAAAGCAGTGATAAGTAACAGGGAAGTGAGCATGGAAGTGAAAAAGCTGCTACATGACAGTATTGTGATACCAACTCTAACGTACGGATGTGAAGCTTGGACCCTGTTGGATGGACAGAAGTCAAGAGTGAGAGCAGTGGAAATGAATTATTTGACAGGAGCGTGTGGAGTCACATGGAGAGACAGACTGATAAAGGAGGAAGTGAAGAAGCATTGTGGTGTGGATGTGGATGTGATGGGAAGCGTTAGGAGAAACACATTAATTAACCCTTTTTCTCCTAGAAAAACTTTTTTCTCCGGGTTATGTTAAATCCTTTTGAAATACATTGTTTTGGGTGTATTTTAGCCTCAAAAAATGAAAAATTAAAAAAAAATATAAGTAGTATCTGAATTATACAATGTGGCCGTATGGTCACCTTAGGAGACTGCAGGTACAAAAAACGCAGCTTTTTAAAGAGACATTGTTTTATTGATGCATCCGAACAATATACATAATTTCCAATTACACTGCTGAAGCTTGTTTCAGATAGATATACAAAATTATGTGTTAAAATAATTGTGACTCATCTGAGCAAACAAAACAGGAAAATTTACTTGGCGATTGGAGTATCATCACTGAATATCCTACACAAATGACCAGTGCCGATACTTAGATACATGTCATTTCTTCTTGTGGTACGAGGCAAAGCATGGCACACACAATCCTACATCACACTTACAACGCTCAGTACAGCTCAACAGACTTACAGAACTCGCCCTTACATTTCCTTCTTGCATGAGCTTGAAGTGGCTGATCAAAATGACCTTTGTTGTCATACCTCATTTCATCTCTCCCTGGTGCAGAAGGTTTTCTCTTGTCAGGAGCTTTTGGTTCTGCTTGATACTTAAGAAGGTAAGCCATTGCTAACTCTCGTTTGAAAGACAACTGATCAATAGAAGTCCCTTTGCTATGGGCTATTTGCCAAGCATTTTGAATAGCGGCATCCAGCATCCATGTAAACAACTCCACCACCACTTTTTACCCCGAACACCAATGCGATATGTACTGATATTTTGATCCATTCTATCTGTGCCACCCATGTTGCTGTTGTAGGCTTGAATAGTGTGAGGAACATTTATCAGTGTGTGCTTTTTATCCATGAGGAGTAGATGCCACTGTAACCACAGCATTATCCTTCCATCGTGTTACAATGTAACTATTTCACTTCCATCGACCTTTCCGAACACTGATGAAGAAATTCCTCTTTCTTCTTTTTCCAGCAACTTCAACACTTTGTATGGGACATGTTTTATCCAGTCTGTTGCTTCGGATAGTTCCAATTACACTGTAGCCTCTCTTGCTTAGTTCAACTAATAGCGGAATTGTAGTGAACAAATTTGTCAAAGTAGAAATATGTGAAAACATATGGCAATACTGATATTTTTGACAGAGCATACAGGAACATAATAATAAAAAATGTAATCATATTTTTCTAAGGTAACCATATGGTTACCTGAAAAACAAACTTGCTAATATGGTATTCATTCACTGAATTTCGATTTCATAACTCCACACTAAAAACATACTACTATAGTCCCAAACTGTGGTAGCAATAGCTCATCATAACGTACTCCAGAATTTCAAGGCTTACCATTTTGTACTATCCACTGTGATGCTCAGAAGAAGTGGTTCACTCTAAGGAAAGGATGTCTGTCCTCGGTGAGTGCAGCTCAAGAACTGATTCCTCTACATGGCTTGACAGAGGGATGTGTAACACACAAGTTCAAACATGTTATCACCTGTTTCCATTAGTCCCTCAGTGACCAGACTGGAAAGTGCATGGTACTTGTTTTGGTAACCATATGGTCACCTTAGGAGGGGAAGTAAGGTGGTTTGGCCATGTTGAGAGGATGGAGAGTGAGAGACTGACGAGGAGAGTGTATGTGAGTGAGGTGGAGGAGGGGAGAGGAAGGGGGAGGCCATGAGATGGAGGGATGGAGTGGAGTGGTATATGGGGGAGGGGGGTGTGAGCTGGGAGCGGGACAGTGAAATGGCAGGGGACAGAGCAACAAGGAGGCGATTTGTTTTTGGCCACCCCTTACGGGATTAAGGCGTCTGGCGACAGATAGATCGATAGACTTTGTGAGATGGTGGACAGACAGACAGACTTACTCTATATCAATAGCATAGTTGATGTGAAAAGGTTAACATTTCCAAAGAAATAACAAACCTATTCGCTTCTGTATGCGACTTAAGTGATCTTAATTTTGCTAAATTTTGCTATTTTTTCAGGCTTCTTTATACTGATATAATTTACAAATAATCAAAGCAGTCAAAGCCGTCTGGCCCATTCACATAAGAAAATCTGAGTCCAGTCATGTACTGACACAGCTCACTACATTGCAGTATTTACTACAAATGCTAATCCATCATATGCAATGCATTTACATCCATACGACAATATGCAGACTCATGGATATGTCAAAACAACACTCCCGATACCACAACTCAAACACATAACACAAAACTAAACATACTATAGATAATCATAAACACCAGGAAAAATCATGCACACAGAAATCATCATGCCCCTGAACAAACTAAATTTCCATATTGCAATAAAACAAACTTTCTCCACAAACGTCCGTTCTTGAAATCCCAAACTACACCAACAATAATACCAGATTCAACAGAAGCAGAGTCTCATTTCACACACACGCAACACCATACAGAGTCTGACAAAACAGCAGAACATAATCAAATGTCAACTCCCTTGAAATGCAAGCGTCAATAAAATACACATACAACAAACAACACAAACATTTATATACTAACAACAACTCCAGTCCCTCCTGGAGAGTCTACATACCACTATACACACTAAGCATAACATCAAACCTTTCAACGAACATCACACAGCATGGTTAGTCTCACACAGAGCAAATCACAAAGGCCAAACAACTAAACTCCCTGAACATACTGTATTCTAGGAACCAACCCTCAGACAGCCATTTCCACTCATCACGCAGACAGCATCACGTGATATCATCTTTTGATCTCCAGCACTCGACTTGCACCAACACTGACAAACAATTAATAAACTCGTCTCAGACAACACACCGATGCTGATCACAGCACAGCTGATCTGTCACATTCTCAAAACATACAAACGGACGTGTATAAACTACAGAATGCACACTAGCTAACTCAGGAACAGGAAACGGAAATAACCTTAAGAATTTGTCCTTTTACAACGCAACAAGCCACTCTGATACATACTTTCCTAAGCCAGTAAAAAAACACATCCCCCAAGAATACTGAGAATTATATAACCCAAACTACTAAATTAAAATAGCAGCACTCATAAATCAAAAAAACATTCTTGGGTAAAAGAAAAAACAAACAAGCCTACATTTACAATTAACCTACTAGTTGACCCTCGATTATGCGGACCCAGAAACAACGGATATCGGATTAAACAGACATCGTCTGTGTGTCCATTACTCCTATGGACTAATGGACAATATGGAAACAGTGTACACTGCTTTGCAAAGTGGTTGCTTGGCGCCCATTAGGACTCCGCCAGCATCTTTGTCTAGCTCATCAGTACCAGCGTGACAGCCGTGTCACCATGCCTCCCAATCCTAAAGAACGAAAAACGGTGAACCTCAGTGTAACTCTGAAGTTGGAGCTTGCGAGCTCGAAAATGGTTCGTCTTTGACGCGTGCATATAAGGAGTTCGGGGTGAAGAAGCAAACTGTATAACAAAAACAACGCGACCAGTCGGTGAGACCGTCGGTAAAAACTGCTTCTATGGGCGACCTGACCGCTTCCTTAAATACCCCAAAATGGTTTTTTTTTTTTTTAATGATTACTTGCAACAATAATTCAACAGTTAACTATCTGTGATGCAATAACTTACCCTGCCATAAGTTCGTTATAGGTGGAATCATGGCACCCATTTGGTAAAGAATAAGGCCTACTGCTATTTGTGTTGAAGTTTGTATATATTTTACAGGAATAGACTTTTTGCAGGAACAGACTGGTCTCCCCCCTATCAGTCCGCAAAATGGAGGGTCAACTGTACTATAATCCTGTGTGTGTGTGTGTGTGTGTAGTGCAGCCAAAATTGGAAAAAGATTTTGATGAAACTTGGCATGATGGTTGGAACTGGGTCCCAGATGGTCCATTTTCAATTTGATGTCGATTACGAATTTCTGAAGTGTTGTTTTGGACCCTAATAATTATCCCCATTGGTGTTACAATTCTCACACATAGAAGAGAGTGCAAGAGATTTCCATGGAGTTTTATGCGTCTCTCGAGAGTGAGAGAGGGATTACTTCATTGACACTACAAACAGGTGATATTATTCAGTAAAAAATGGTTGTAGCCGCATCAGTGGTAGTGCATTTTGGTGGTGGTGGTAGCTGTGATTGTGATGGTGGTGGTGGTAGCTGTGATGGTGATGGTGGTGGTGGTAGCTATGATGGTGATGGTGGCAGTGGTAGCTGTGATGGTGATGGTGGTAGTGGTAGCTGTGATGGTATTAGCTATGGTGGTGGTTGTGGTGGTACATGTGATGATGATGATGGTGGTGGTGGTAGCTGTGATGGTGATGGTGGTGATAACTGTGATGTTGATGATGGTGGTGGGGGTAACTGTGGTGGTGGTGGTGGTGGTAGCTGTGATGATGATGGTAGTGGTGATAGCAGTTCAGAAATTACTTTTAGTTGGGTGAGTGCTTTACGGCCCTATTTTCTACTTTCTCCAATACAAGATGTGGTTCAGAGATGGCTCAGATCAGAAGAAGTGGTGAGCAACCCCATAAAGCCGTGAGGATCTTGTATAATACTATAATGTATGTAGAACGATTATCGTGAAAAAAAATGTACAAACTGGACACTTGAGCTAAACATAATGAATCACAAAACTATCGGGACCTAACCATTCAATCTATCTGTCTATATACCTAGGCTGCTTCCCTCAAAGAAAGGAGGGTAGCCGAGACAGGATGACACACTTCCAATTTACTCATCCACATACACAAACACACACACACACACACACACACACACACACACACACACACACACATATTCGTACTTTCGCCCCAAGGGGAGAAGGGACAGATCCTCACTGCACGACACCGCTCAAGGGTCAACTGCACACTGCAATCAGCAACATCCACAGCAAAGCCCGACAGCAAAAGCTGATTTACCCTTACCACATCATAATACAAGCAAGAAAATCCACATCTCTTATAACAACCAGACTCCAACGCAAGAAGCACTTCTAACACTATAGAATGAAATTCCATCTCCGAAACACCACTGCAGTATATCAAGCAATCACTACTCAAAAATTGGCCACAAGGAAACGGTAGCTTCCCCAGTACAGACAAGCGAAAAAAAAAAAAAAGATACCCAGTCCAAAACCAGACATCAACTGATCCTCCCCTGACCATAGCTGACACTGAAAGAGCCATCAAAACACTCAAGACCTCACTTGCCGATGAACCAAACAAATATCTAACTTACATTATAGAAGTCTGGGCCTATATGTTAAAAGACCCTAAGAGCAATCTATAGACTCATGGGTATATCACAAGATCCCAACAGTCTGGAAGCAAACAAATAATTCCCGGCCTGAAGCCATGTAAGTCACCAAACTACCCAGAATCTCATGGTTACAGTTTCAAAACTGATGAATAACTTCGTTTTTATCAGGATTCTGCATTACCTACCTCATTCCTCAAATCAACATTACTTCTGACAGAACCATTCCACAAGCATCCTGCACAAATCTGTAACACAACATTTACAGAACCATTCCATAAGCATCCTGCACAAGAATGTAACAAAATACATACTCACAGAACCATTCCATAAGCATCCTGCTTAAGAATCAAACACAATACATACTCACAGAACCATTCCATAAGCATGCTGCTTAAGAATCTAACACAGTACATACTCACAGAACCATTCCATAAGCATCCTGCTTATGAGTGGTGTAAAGCAACATGAGTCTGAGACAGAAGTTTATTCCTGACTAGTTTCGCACTGAGGCTTCTTCAGAGAAATGAACTTTTCCTTGTTGGTTGATGAGAGATTTACTTCAAGTAGGAGGACCGGGCCAAATAAGGGCCCGCCAGAAAAAAGTGTAGTGATGAAGACGGTTCTAGGAGAGCAACCGTGTCACGATGTAGTCGATCACAGTTGAACATGGAGGATCAACAGCCAGGGCATCAAAAACGCGTAACTTCAGGTTGGCAGAGATGGTCTAATCTGTATATGCCTCCCGTAGGTCGACATACAGCTGCCGATAGAGAGGAGCTGAAGGGTCGTCAAGGTCGGTAGGGGTGAACAAATCGAGCAGCATCTCCTGGAAATCCATGTCATTTAGCGAGGCAAGATGGGCGGCCGTCGCAGCGTCAATGGACGGAAGTGCTTTGGCAATGTGCTGGGCAAAAGATAGAGGGTTGCCCTGCACTCGCCCTTCCGCCTCTTCCTCCTCGGCCGTGGTGGAGGTGGGGAGAAAGATACAGGAACCCCAGCAGGAGATGTTGCAGGCATTGTGAGGTCCACAAAGCTCCCAGCAGCTGATGGAGTCACTGAAGAGGGAGAGCCCTCAATGTCCAGAAGGACAGAAGGGACAGGAGAGGCAGCCCGTCCCCCCTCGGCTGCTGACGATGGAGGGTGGACCTCGATGGTAGTCGTGTCTAGTTCTATTTCCATGTCCAGAGTCAGTGCCGGGTCGGTGATCATGGTGCCAGTCGCCCTGTTGAGGGAAGCATCCAGCTGCAGCCGTTTCTGCGGTGCTCTGCGGGGTAGTGGTGGCTGCAGCTGCCGAACCTGACGCTCCTGATGAGGGTCGGAACGTACATCGCCGGCAAAGATCCAAGGGATGGCAAGGCGTGGCAACCGGTTGTCCTCAAAGATTTGAGGGAGGAGAACACGCAAAACCGCCTTGTCACCCCCACAAAAAGTTTGAGCTGTCGCGATGAACATCTCAACGATGGTGTTACTCTCCCCAGAGCACCCAGGACCCATAGGCCGGCGTCTCCGAGCCGTGGGGCGCCACCGTGCATGAGCAGAGCCCTGCACAGCAAAACCCCCCGGCCCAGTGACATCCCTAGCTTCAGGACCCTTGGGAGTCTGAAGGAGACAAAACTCCACCTTCTTACCCTGGCTTAGAGAGCATTTGAGGTGCCGTGACGTGGGTGCAATGATTTCAAGGCTGTGTATGAAAACACCAGCACCAGTTTCCTGGCGTTTGATGAAACCATACCCAGCCTTCACAATGAACCAGTTCACGGTCCCCACGATCTTCTTGGCTTCCGGTGGCTTCGATCTACTGCAGGATGCCCCCCTCAATGGGTCAAAGACAAGAGCAGAGGTGCAGGAAGTCGCTCGGTGGTCGGGCATGGAGACGACTGGCCTGGCCAAGCGCTGGACTGGGAATGACTTTTCTGTTGTTGTTGTTGTTGTTGTTGTTGGAATATTTGCCCCATATTTGGTGGGGCACCGGCAAACAAGAGAGCCCATCAAAGAATGAGCCGAAAAATTGCTCTTCAATTAGAGCCAAGCAGGGCAGACGAACAGAAAGTCAGGGAAGGGCAGCAAGGGCAGAAGAAGACGATTTTGATGACAAGGCCGGCTGCAGATGGTCAACGAGGGCATGGCGGGACTGGTAGAGCAGAGTGGAAAGTAGCAGCGCTGATAGAAGGGGCACGAACGACAAGCTGAAGGTCAAACTGCACTGACACTGTCCTCAACCTCTTGCCCTGGATGGAGTAGGGCCAGAAGCTCGCCCAGCTCCCCAGCAGCAGATGGAAGCCAAGAAGGTTAGGCCCAGTCGCGGTCGTGAGGAAGGAAGGCTTCAATCCAGGTGGTGGTGGAGGCAGGGTCATCGGCTGCGGTCTAAGGGTGGAAAGGCGAAGGACCCTCAATCTCCTGGTCGGTGGACCTAGGCCCTCGACCTCTGGGTGGAAGGGACAGGCCAGACCCCCTTGGTTGCCGTGGAGAGCTGGTCCCGGCGTGGACATGGGTATAGATGTCGACACGGTGAGAGATGGGCTGCGAGTCAACTTTTCCTAGGTCATTCTGACTTACATGGTGGGCTGCTGGATCACACACTTGGCTAATCCTTAGTCTGCAGATTGCTGATTGGTCCGTTACCTTTCTCTCTCCGATCTGACCATCTGCCCTGCTATATAAGACCACACCACATCACCTACTCTTTTGTTGATATTTTTATTGTTTGTTATGTAGAATGTCTCCAAAGCTTTTCTTTGTGCCTTTGTTAGATTTTTCCCTAATATTTCTGTTTCACTCCATTATGGCAAATACCAGGGCACTAGTTATTCGTTGATGTCTTACATCAGCTTTATGCTCCCTCTGCCTCGTTGCTATGAATGTTATGGTTTCTCCATTATTGGTTGCTTCACAAGCACAACAGGGTATCTTGTATACTACTGTATACTATTTTAATTTTGAGGGCCTTTTTTCTCTCTTATTATGTTAATTATTTTCTTACCTGCTGATGTCACTATGTTTATGTTAGTATGGCGTAGTGCTATTTGAGGACTCATGACTACGTCTGAGTTTGGTACTATTAGGTACTTATCCTGTCTTTTGTCTGACTTTCCTTTTTCCATTATTTGCTTTGCTTTTTCTTTCAGTGTGACTAGAAGACACAAAGAAAAGCTTTGGAGGCACTCTACATAACAAAAAATAAAAATAATAATGTACCATTCCCATTCCCCTTATATGTATGTATTATGCCATCGTCATATAGCCACACCTGTCACGTCCCTGCAGCCCAAGGCCACTGACAGCACAACCTTAAGATTAGAGGATGTTCAAAACTCTCAGCGCAAAGATTCCATGTGGTCCCAAGTAGTTCATTTCCTCGAATCAGGAGATGCCTCGACCTTACCTGCTCTACCAGTACCACTAGATGAGTTCATACTAAAAGGTGGTCTCTTGTACAGAAAAACATTCCTTACAGGGAAGGATTTGCCCAACAGGGAAGTAGACCAACTCGTTGTCCCTACTGACCTGATATCTGCGGTCCTTCACATCGTTCATGATACACTTCACGCATCCCACCCAGGTAAAGACCGATGCTTGCGCCAAGCACGTCTCGAGTACTATTGGCCAACCATGCGTCGCGATATCAATGCGCACTGTGACTCTTGCATCTCGCGCCACCACCACAAAGGTTCCACCGGCTTACCTGCACCGCTTTTACAATATCCAATCCCGTCACGCCCATGGGAAACAGTGTCCGTCGCTCTTCTAAAACTCCCTCTTATAGAATCAGGCGCAGAGTATTTGTTTGTACCAGTCGACCACTTCTCACGCTACTGTGTCCTCGTTCCCCTCTCAGATAAGACCGCGAAGAGTGTTGCACGTGCCTTCGTAGATCACGTAATTTGCCCGTTCAGTACACCACATACCATCCTCACTGACAACGGTACTGAGTTCAACAATAGCCTCCTGGAGGAGATCTGTCGCCACTTTAAAATTAATAAATGCATCCAGCTTCCAATGGCCTTGTAAAGCGCCACAATAGAAAAATCTTAGAGTGTCTCAGACACCTAGGCTCCCATAGTTCGCCATGGGATGACTGGATTCCCCGAGTGGCATCATCACTCAATAGCTCCATCAACGCTTACATTGGCGAATCTCCATTCTTTGTCTTCTATGGTTTTGACAAATACCTACCATACACCCTGTTATCCTCAAAGCCAGACCCCATCTATAACATGGATGATTATGTCAAAGTAAAATTGGCCAACTTCCAAACAATCCATCAGTATGTAACATCCAATCTCGCTTCATCTAAGGAGGACATGATACAACGCCAACATAAACCTGCCTCTCCTAATATCAACGTCGGTGATCTAGTCTTTGCTCATATCCATATGCGCACCTCTAAAGTGGATGACAAATTTACCGGCCCCCATCGCGTCCTGAATAAACAAGCCAACAAGTTCCATATCCAAGACCTCTCCACTACAGACACTAAGTGGGTCCATTCTGACGATCTAAAACGTGCTCCACGGGGCCTAGTGTTGGAAGAATCACTTGCAAAACCTACTGCTCTCCCTCCTACTACACAAATCCCTTAGTCTACCCCATCTCCACCTATCCATCAGTATCCTTCATCTCCACCTACACCTACTCATTCATCAACCACTCAATATCGATCCAAAGTGCATTCCGCCCATCAACATCTCCAGGAACTCTCCCATTAATTCTCACCTACTTTTCCAGGTATGATGTTAGCAGGGTACCTGCTGGCAGTGCTGACCCTCCTAAGGTCCGGGTCGGGTGAGGACGATGGTGGAGTACGTCCCGGGGCCTTGGTCGGCTCTAGAGGCGAGGTAATGCTCATTGAAGATGTAGTCTCCCTGCGCTACGATCTTGCGCCCCTGTCCGGCGTAGCCTACCTTCGCACACCAGCTCCACAAAATCAAGATGTACCTCACAGCCCTCATGGGGAAACACAACCCGAATCAGTATTTATATCATCTTTTCCTCCCACCCTCCTGGCAGTTGCAATACATTTCTGGTAAATTCCCTGAGCTCAATGACACTTTCTCCAGTCAGCCACCCGTAGGTCGTTCTCGTGTGAAACGAGGTCTCTTTGACCTCGGAGGTGAGATTCTAAGCGGCTTGTTTGGTGTCGCTACAGCCCGTGACCTTTTCGGCTTCAAATCTGACCTAGCTCATTTAGCTTCCGCCCTAGAATCTCAACGCCAAGTCATCAAGGTCCAACACACTATGTTACAGAAAATTACAATCCACCTAAATGAAGTAAGTTACACTCTGAACAACTTCACCGACATCTTAAAACAACACCTCTCCAATCTCAATATTATTTCTCAGTTTTTTTTATCTCAAACTCAACATGGATAATCCCCAACTAGCCATTGACTCTCTATTTTCTCAGGTCACTACCTTGGTTCGTATCCTAGTCGATGCCATTAATGGACGTGTCACTGCAGACTTAGTACCTATCTCAGCTCTCCGCTCTGTATTAGGATGGGCTCACTCTACTTTCGGTTTATCTCCAGTACTCCCAGTACTCCCCTACTCCTCTCCCGAATATTACTATTCAAGTCTCGAGGCCACTCTTCTCACCACATACGTCCGTTCTGACATCACCTTCAACCTTTTCCACATCATTCCCTTCCCCTTCCTGTACAACAACTCCTTATTGCAAGCCTCTGTTCCTTCAGAATATTTCCTCCTCTCACATGACCGTCTTTCAGTTGCCTTCCTTTCTACCACCGACCTCCAGCAGTGTTCCTCCCTCACCCCTACCTCTCGTCTCTGTGCTGCCCACCTTTTCGCTATCTTCCCTAGCAGCGCTACACCCTGTCAGTCTGCTTTAGTTCGTAACCATTCCATATACTCGACATGTTCCTTTGTTCCAGCTCCTGTACTCCCAGTCCACCATGCTCACCTCAACCACGTCCAGTACTTTTTTACTGTTCCCATCTCTGTCGCCATCATGTGTTCTGGTACTTCGGTCCACTCCGTACCTGCTAGTGGTCTCTACAAAGCACTGGACTATTGTACCGTCAAATCAGAGTCAGTCATCACTTACGCCACTCGCTATCACCAATCAGTCCGTAAACACTCCTATGATATCTTCCAACCTATTGACATGCCTTCCAACCTGCCATTTACTAACATTACCGTTATCTCCCCCAACATGCATATGCTAACATTCCTCAACGACAGTGACTTCATTATGGATCAATTTTCTCTGGCCTTCAGCCATTCATGGTTTCATCCAACCGTTGTGTTTCCCCCTGTGGTCATCTCTTTCATAGGTTTTCTCCTCGTCCTCTGTGCAGTGCACTGTTGTGTCTAAAATCAGAATTGCTACTGGCATTGTACGCCCTACCCAAGATTAAGTGCCCTCGCATTCAGTGACTACCAATGCCACCTGATAAATTGCATAAACTGAGGACAGAAAAAGTACCACCATCAAATGTTGGCATATCTCTGATACAGTAATATGTGACATATAGAAAGTAACATAGAAAAAAAAAATAATGGAAAGACATGTGTACCCTCTTTCACAAGAGTTATCTACAGTACTAATATAGATATCAGAACATGCGTGAACACAATGTCTATTTACTCCTTGTATCATATATCAACATGACTCTTTGTGTATCTTATATCAATATTCCTCCCCTTGTAACAATGTATCCCTAGTTTACATCCCCTTGACATGGCCATGTCCTCCCTCCAACCCCTGTATCATACTTACTCCCTACAGTCTCCTGTATCATACTCCCTCCCTCCTTCCCCTGTATCATACTCCCTACTTGTACAAATCTCCCGCCTCCCTTAATCATATGAACCACCCCATATTGCTCCTCTCTAGTGTCAGGAGACACCATCTCAACCACCCTGGGGAGTATTGTACCATTCCCCTTATATGTATGTAATATGCCCTCCTCACCGTATGCCCGTTTTGTATATGTGCCCCCACTGTATCCTAGAACTGCAGACGTAAACTGCGTTCCCAGGCTTGCCAGCCAACCAATGCCATATGTCCCGGGGAGTCGAGGGCTAACATCTACAGAGGCAACACCTTATCTCTGTGCTCCACAATTAAAGGCCGTAAATAGCTACTCCAGGACTTTCCTTCAACCATCAAGAGAGGGGTGTTACAATAACAACAAAAGAGTACGTGACGTGGTGTGGTCTCACATAGCAGCGCAGATGTTCAGGTCAGAGAGGGAATAGTAATGGACCAATCAGCGACCTGAAGACTAAGGATTAGCCAAGTGTGTGATCCAGCAGCCAGCCATAGGAGTTAGACTGACCTGGGAAAAGTTCATTCCTCTGAAGAAGCCTCTGTGCAAAACTAGTCAGGCATAAACTTATGTCTCAGACCCGTGTTTCTTTACATATAATGTCTCAACAATCAATACTCACAGAACCATTCCATAAATGTCCTGCTTAACCCGAGGCATCCCGTTGACGTATGGATACGTCACCACGTTTTGTCATGGTGACACCCAGTGATGTATCCATGCATTTTGCAATTGCGAGGTCCGTCATTTGCACATTTTCCAAGTTTCACAGGTGATTTTTGGTAGGCATAAGTGGGAGAACTTCCTCTACCCACCGTCAGGTGCGTTAACTGCCTGGCCCCTCCAGACCCCTCCTTCCCCCTTCACGCCATTTTCTCGGCAACTCACTGGTTAGCAGTCTTTCCAATGACGAAATTCAAGGCAAAAGTAATTTCCGAGGTGGAGGACAAAGGAAGAATCAAGCCAGAGGAAGAAACAAGCAGAAGTGATAAGGCGGTAATGCCGTAAAGGAAGGTGCGGTATTTTTGGTGAGTGAAACAACGCTTATCTCACCTATATTATTGTGTGAAAACCAATACTCTTTTACTCCATATAAATTCGTACCAAATAAATAAGTACGTATTCTGAGTGGTTTGGAATAGTTACCCTTCCCATAAAAAGCGTCTTCTATGGAGCAGGGCTCACAGAAGACGGTACCAGGTGTTCAGTGACAATTGTATAATGCACTTATAAGCTCAGTTGAGCACTTTTTTTTCAGTTTTTCTCACAGAAAGCAAAGGTTTTAGCCAATATATATATATATATATATATATA
>JAGKTI010007707.1:0-35969 GCA_018397915.1 Birgus latro | reverse complement strand
GGCTTCCTGTTCAGCCACCACTCTCCTCATCTCACTATAAAAGGCATCCCTTACTGATTGGTTTCTCAGCTTCCATATTTTCCTCCTAGGTACATATGTCCTCCTCCTCATCACTCGTTCCTTAAGCACCATGTCACAAATCAACAGTTTGTGCTGCTGCACACACTCCTCGCTTCCTATAACTTTAACATCCCTCACTAATCTCCTATCAACCCTCCTGACCAGAAAATAATCTATCTGGCTACTATTTCCCCCGGACTTGTACGTAATCAATCTACTCACTCTTTTTCTAAAATGTGTGTTGCACACAATCATGTCCATAGCCTCCCCAAACTTGAGTATTCTTTCCCCTTCCGCATTCCTCACACCATATGCACATCCTCCATGGACTCCTTCATAACCTTGAGCTGCTTCACCAACATAACCATTTAAATCCCCTCCCAGAACCACTACCTCATCATCACCCATACCACTTACTACACGTATTAAATCATCCCAAAATCTATCCTTCTCTGCGTCATCCAATCCTACCTGCGAAGCATATGCTGATATAACTGAAACCATCACCCGTCCGATCAAAATTTTCACTACTATTATCCTATCACTTACTCTCATGACATTCATAACATACTCCACCCATTTCTCCGCAACCAACACACCCACACCCCCATATCCGTCAGTTCCCCCCTGCCAAAACAACTTATAGTAGCAATCCTTCCCAACAATCTTTCTGGCTGATCCACCCCTGTACCGGACTTCCTGCAGACANTGATTTGCCACCCTAAAAACCATATTTTTCCTTCCTTCATGATTTAGATTATCAAGTAAAAGTCTCTGTGACTCAGACTTCGCCCTGTATACCTCTCTTCTAGCCCTGCGCTTGGCAGCCAAGTACTCCTCCCTGTTACCACCCTTCTTCCATTCCCGGAAAAGCCTTCTCTTCTCCTTAACTGCGGCTTCTACACCCTCATCCCACCACCAAGTTACTTTATGTCTTGGTGGGCCTCTTGTCCAACCGCATACTGCATCGGTAACTCTCAAGAGGTTGTTCTTAAGGGCTCCATACTGTTCATTAACGTCTCTATCTTTGGCTTCCTGTTCAGCCACCACTCTCCTCATCTCACTATAAAAGGCATCCCTTACTGATTGGTTTCTCAGCTTCCATATTTTCCTCCTAGGTACATATGTCATCCTTCTCATCACTCGTTCCTTAAGCACCATGTCACAAATCAACAGTTTGTGCTGCTGAACACACTCCTCGCTTCCTATAACTTTAACATCCCTCACTAATCTCCTATCAACCCTCCTTACCAGAAAATAATCTATCTGGCTACTATTTCCCCCGGACTCGTACGTAATCAATCTACTCACTCTTTTTCTAAAATGTGTGTTGCACACAATCATGTCCATAGCCTCCCCAAACTCGAGTATTCTTTCCCCTTCCGCATTCCTCACACCATATGCACATCCTCCATGGACTCCTTCATAACCTTGAGCTGCTTCACCAACATGACCATTTAAATCCCCTCCCAGAACCACTACCTCATCATCACCCATACCACTTACTACGCGTATTAAATCATCCCAAAATCTATCCTTCTCTGCGTCATCCAATCCTACCTGCGGAGCATATGCTGATATGACTGAAACCATCACCCGTCCGATCAAAATTTTCACTACTATTATCCTATCACTTACTCTCATGACATTCATAACATACTCCACCCATTTCTCCGCAACCAACACCCCCACACCCCCATATCCGTCAGTTCCCCCCTGCCAAAACAACTTATAGTAGCAATCCTTCCCAGCAATCTTTCTGGCTGATCCACCCCTGTACCGGACTTCCTGCAGACATGCCACATCCACCCACCTCCTACTAAATGCCTCGACAACTTCCCCTGCTCTTCCTCTCAAACTTTCACATTCCACGAACCCACCCTAAACCCCCTGGGTGATTTGCTGTCCTCAGGCTTGCTTTGGTGCTTGTTTTTGTAGTTCATAGTCGGTAAGATAAAAGGGGGTAAACATTCCAAAGGCCCGACCCACTGCACAGACCCAGGTCCAGGCAATGGATCTGGGACCCCTAGCCCACCAGCTTACTAGTGGCTGTGGTAGTGGCCTCGGGGCACCCTGCCAGGACACCTGCAGGGACCCCCTCCAAGCGCGGCTTGGCACTGCAACTGCCCCGCCATTATAAACCCACTGATAGGGCAGCCTCCTGGGGCGCTACTCCCAGGCTCGGGCCCCTCCTGACCAGAAAATAATTTATCTGACTATTATTTCCCCCGGACTCGTACGTAATCAACCGGCTGATTCTGTTCCTAAAATGTGTGTTGCACACAATCATGTCCATAGCCTCCCCAAACTCGAGTATTCTTTCCCCTTCCGCATTCCTCACACCACATGCATGCACATCCTCCATGGACTTCTTCATAACCTTGAGCTGCTTCACCCACATGACCATTTAAATCCCCTCCCAGAATCACTACCTCATCATCACCCATACCACTCACTACACGTATTAAATCATCCCAAAATCTGTCCTTCTCTGCATCATCCAATCCTACCTGTGGAGCATATGCCGATATAACTGAAATCAATTTCTGCCCGATCAAAATTTTCACTACTAATATCCTATCACTTACTCTCATAACACTCATGACATATTCCACCCATTTCTTTGCAACCAACACACCCACACCCCCATATCCGTCAGTTCCCCCCTGCCAAAACAACTTATAGTAGCAATCCTTCCCAACAATCTTTCTGGCTGATCCACCCCTGTACCGGACTTCCTGCAAACATGCCACATCCACCCGCCTCCTACTGAATGCCTCAACGACTTCCCCCGCTCTTCCTCTCAAACTTCCCACATTCCACGAACCCACCCTAAACCCCCTGGGTGATTTGCTGTCCTCAGGCTTGCTTTGGTGCTTGTTTTTGTAGTTCATAGTCGATAAGATAAAGGGGGGTAAACATTCCAAAGGCCCGACCCATTGCACAGACCAAGGTCCAGGCAATGGAAAATGCCACTCTTATATTGGTCAAGAGTTTATATGTCTCTCTATCTTATTTATGTGCTTTTCATGTGACAAACTATTCTGGACCAGCACTCCCAAATCTTTCTCTTCTCTTGCTTTTCTAATTGGTTCATTACCCATCAAATAATTCAGTGATGGTCTCTTGGTACTTTTACCCATTTCCAATATTTTACATTTTTTTGCGTTGAATTTCATTTCACACATCCGGCTGCAATCATGTATCCTATCCAGATCCTCCTGTAGCATTTTACAGTCCTCTTCAACCTCAAGATCTTTGCATCATCAGCAAACAGACTTTCGTAACTGTTGACTCCATTTACGTAAATCAGGAACATTTCTGGCGCCAACACCGAGCCCTGTGGGACACCACTTGTTGCTTCCCTCTATCCAGATGTCCTGTCCTTTATTACTCTCCTCATTTGTCTGTCACTCAAAGAGTCTCTCATCCATTTCCAGGAGGCTTCCCTTCAGTGCTCCGATATGCTCTAATTTCCATATTAGTCTCTTGTGGGGTACCTTGTCGAAGGCCTTCTCCAGATCTAAATACACACAATCCACCCAACCGTCTCTCTCCTGTAGCACGTCAATCGCCCTTGAGTAAAAGCTCAATAAGTTGGAAACACATGACCTCCCACTTCTGAATCCAAACTGACTTTCAGTCAGAATATTCATCCCCTCCAGATATTTTATCCATCTATCTTTCAGGATTCTCTCACAATTTTGCGACCATGCTGGTTAGAAACACTGGTCTTTAATTCAGGGGTTCTTCCTTGTTTCCTCCCTTATAGATTGGTACCACATTTGCCCTCTTCCATTCCCGAGGCACTTTCCCCTCTTCTAGGGAACACACAATTAAACTGTGAATCGTATCCGCCAGTTGTTTTCTGCATTCCTTCAGTACCCAATTAGAGATTCCATCCGGTCCTGGGGCTTTCCTTACATTTTGAGTTTCCAGTAATATATACACTTCCTGCACTTCCACTTTTATATCTTTTATCACTACATTTCTAATCACTCCCTCTCCTTCCACAAGCTCCCTCTCCTTAGTAAAAACCATTTGGAAACATTTGTTCGTTATTTCAGCTTGCATTTCCGCATCCTTGTAGACCTCTCTTTCTACTTTCAGTTTGGTGATTCCTTCCTTTTGCTTCAATTTGCCATTAATAAATCTATAAAACAATTTGGGTTCATCCTTATATTTGTCAATTATACGTTTTTCAAAGTTCCTTTCTTCCTCTCTACGTATTCTTGTACATTCATTTCTAGTTCTTTTATATTCTTCCTTTGTTCTGTTATTACCTCTCTTTCTCCATTTGTTCCATGCAATGCCCCTTTCTTTTTTTGCTGTGGTATGTCTTCTATTAAACCACTCCTTTTTCCTGTTTTCTTTCCCCCTTACTCTTGGCACATATTTTTCCACTCCCAAATTATAGAGGTCTAAAAAATATCACACTTCCTTTATATCTCTTTTGTCTCTCTGAATTTTCTCCAATCCCCATTTTTGAAAAATTTTCTCAATTCTGCAAAGTTTGCTTTTCCAAAGTTGTATTTTCCTTGCCTATAAAGCTCATCTCTTGGCACCACATTCCATATTATCATCTGGAACTCAATGACCACATGATCACTTTTTCCTATAGGACACAGATATTTCAAAGATTCAATTACATCAGGTTCTTTGGATAGTAGCAAATCTAATCTTGCTGGTGTGTCATTATCTCGGAATCGTGTCTCTTCTTTGACCCACTGCGTCATTACATTATTCATTGATGTATTTAACAATTTAGTACCCCACGAATCTTTGCTGCCTCCTGAGTCCCATTCCTCCCAGTTCACCTCTTTATAATTAAAGTCACCCATTAGGATTATATTGTTGCTTTTCTCAGTCACTTTCTGCAGATAACTAACCATGTCTGACAGCATCTCCTGGTATTCATCGTCATTCCATGCTCTCGTCTTAGGGGGAACATATACCACTGCCATATCTCTCTTACCATTCTCCCCAGTTTGTAATTTCATATTTATCACTTCGGCCCTGCCCTCTGCCATTTCCACAGTATCTACATTTATGTTGTCCTTCACTGTGTGTGTGTGTCCAACTCTGGGCAAAGGCTTCAGGGCTTATTCCCAAGTCCCAGTAGCCCTCCTTGGGGCCCAGTAGTCCTCCTTGGGGCCCAGTAGTCTTCCTACATCTCCACATGTCACCACTTCGGTGCTAACACCCACCATCCTTATTGAATACATGCTATTGCTGTCTCATACATGAGTGGTGTTCTGGTATTAGTGGCGGTGCTTTTATGACATGTCGTCGGGTCATCTGGAAGATCACAAAAGTCTATCATCTATCTCCAGACGCCTCAATCCCGTAAGGGGTGGCCACAAACAAATCGCCTCTATGTCATTCTGTTCCCCGCCAATTCACTGCCCTGCTCCCAGTTCACACCCGCTTCTCTCATATACCTCTCCACTCCATCCCTCCATCTCATCCTTGGCCTTCCCCTCCCTCACCCCCCCTCCACCTCACTCATATACACTCTCCTCGTCAGTCTCTCACTCACATACACTCTCCTCGTCAGTCTCTCACTCTCCGTCCTCTCCACATGGCCAATCCACCTTAATGTGTTTCTCCTAATGCTTCCTATAACGTCCACATCGACACCACAACACTCCTTCACTTCCTCATTTGTCAGTCTGTCTCTCCATGTGATTCTACATGCTTCTCTCAAATAACTCATTTCCACTGCTCTCACTTTTGACTTCTGGCTCTCCAACAGGATCCAAGCTTCACTTCCATATGTCAGAGATGATATCACAATACTGTCATGTAGCAGCTTTTTCACTTCCATGCTCACTTCCCAGTTTCTTATCACTGCTTTCAAGGACCTTTCTTCCCTGCTGCACCCTTTCAAGCACTTCACCCTCTAAACTTCCATCCTTACTCATTACACTACTCAAATACAGTAAAACCTCAATATAACGGACTTCAATAGACCGGAATTCGCTTTTATCGGACTCGAGGAGCTACCGGATTAAAATCCTATATATTGGAAAAAGTCCGATAAAGCCAGAAAGGAGTCCAGACTGCCTGACCACTTCAGCTATGTTCACCACAATAAGAAAAGTAAAAGACATGTTTTTCAGTGCACAGTACAGTATTATTATACCATTTGATTAATGTAATGAAGGTATAACACAGTACAATACTGCAATGGTGGTGAAAACCACTGATGCAATCTGGACTAATGTCTGATATATCAGAAAAAGTCCGGATTAGCAGGGCTAAGTCCGGATGTCGCTTTTACCGGAATTTCGCATTTTTCGGACTGGCTTGGGCCCCAATTAGTCCGTTATAGTGAGGTCTTACCATACTTAAACGCACTCAAATTCTCCATATCCTCCCCATCCAATCTCACTGTACATTCACTGACTTCACCTTTCTCAATGACCATCATTTTACTCTTCCCTTTATTCACCTTTAGATTCCGTTTCTTACACACTCTCCCAAACTCATCTACCAAGCCTTGCAACACCCCTGTGTCTTCACTTAACAGCATAGTATCATTTGCAAACAACAGTACAGCAAGTTTCCAAACACTGCCCTCTCTCACTAGGGCCACCCAACATCCACTGCCCTACCTTGTATCCCTTTTTTTGACCCCATCCATATGCAGATTGAACAGCCATGGCGACTTGACACATCCTTCTTTCAACCCAACCTTCAAATAGAAAAATTCACTGTTCACCATCCACATGCACTGCAGTCTTTGCACCCTCATACATACTCTTCATGACCTTCAACAACTTCCCATCTACTCCATATATTCTTAATACTTTCCACAATCCTTGTCTATCCACCCTGTCATATGCTTTTTCCAAATCCTTGAAGGCTGCATACAACTTCTTTCCATTCTCTACAAACTTTTCCACTAAAGATCTAAGAATGAATATCTGATCTACACAAACTCTTCCCTTCCTAGAACCTCCGACTACTTCCTCTGTTATTTCCCTAACTCTGTCAGTAAGCATCCTACCATATACTTTTCCTATTATGCTAAGAAGGCAAATGCCCCTATGATTACCACACACTCTTTTTCCCCTTTTCCTTTGTAAAGGAGAATAATTATTCAGTAGAAGTGGTTGGAAGAAGTTCAGGGAGCTGTTGCCTCTCCTGACATTGAGAGGACTCTCCTTACGTACTAAGGGGTCTTTGTATGCAGCATGTGTTAGGAGTGTGATGCTGTATGGTAATGAGACCTGGGCAGTAAAGGAAGAGGATATTCGCAGGTTTAAACGTACAGAAATGACAATGATTAGGTGGATGTGCAGTGCGTCCCTGCGTGCAAGGCCTGGGGGGGCTGGGTTTACGATGGAAGAGTTGAGAGGTAGGATGGGACTGGAGTGTATTGGTGTTGTGATGAGAGGTAGGCTGAGGTGGTTTGGACATGTGGAGAGGATGGGGGATGATAATTGGGTACAGAGGGTGAGAGGTGTTAATACTGGGGGAGGGGTAGACCGAGAAAGACATGGGATGAGGTCATTAAGTGTGACTTAAGGGTTAAGGGACTGAACAGGGAGGCTGCCAGGGATCGAGCAGCGTGGAGAGCCGCCATTAGGTGACCAAGGCCGACGCATGCAAGCATGTTGGAGCCTTCAAAAACGAAACAAAACGAAACGTGACTTCCAATCCTCTGGGACTCTACTTCCTCCCTTGCCAATCTTCACACCTTCCATATCCATTCTATTACTGTCTCTCTCCCATACTTCAGCATTTCACCACACACTCCATCAGTTCTTGGGGCTTTCCCCATTTTAACTTTCTTCAGTGCTTCCACAACTTCCATCCTACTGATTTCTTCCTCTCCTCCCACACCTCTCCTTCTCCCCGCCATTCCCCAGCCACTTATGCTTGCATTATTTTCATTTTCTCCTCTAGTAATCTACCATTTTTATCTTTCACTCCCCAACTAACTTCTTTGGCACCCTGTCTAACTCTCTTTACCTCTTTCTAGAACATTTTCTTACATTCCTTCCACTTTGCACTCAGATTCCTTCCAAATTCCTCATCCACTCTCTTCTTACTCTCTCTTACTAATCTTTTCACCTCTCTCCTTTACATACAACTCTCTCTTCCATCTCTCAACTTCTTCGACGCCTCTGTTCCTCATCCACTCACTATATGCTTTTGTCTTTTGTCCACTCACTATATTCTTTTGTCTTTTGTCCACTCACTATATGCTTTTGTCCTTTGTGCCTCAGCCTCTCTCACCTCTTCAGTCCACCATGCTGTTCCCTGCACTCCCTTTTGTCTTCTCTTCACCCCACATACCACCTCACATGCTGCAGAGATTTCATCTGTGAATATCTTGCACACACCTTCCACCTCCCCCATCTGCTTTAGTCTGTATTTACCGAATCGCTCCTCCACTTCCCTTTTATATTCTGCCTTTTTTCCATCCTCTTGTAACTTTTCTACCTTCCTTGAAAGAACTACTTCTTCATGTCCTTCCCTTCTCTTTCTCTATTTTGTTTGGACTCTAATTTCGACAACCACCAAGTGGTTGTCCGAGAGTCCACTCCCCCAACCTCTGTATACTCTTGCATCCATTACACACCTTCTCATCCTTTCATCCATATACACATAATCAGTCATTGCCTTCCATTCATTCAATTCGCCATCCACCCTTCTCATCAGTCACCACGTATACTTATGGATCATTTTGTGCCTGAAGAGGGTATTAGCTATCACCAACCCCCTTCTGGTACAAATGTCCACTAAAGCACTACCATTCTCATCCACCTCTGCAGGCACATCCCACTCACCAACCACACCATCCACCTTCACATTCCCTACTTTTCCATTCATATCTCCAGTCAAAAACACTCTCTCATTCCTTTCAAACTTTTCCCAGCATGCTTCCTTGTTTGTCCAAATCTCTTCTCTCACTCTCCTTGCACAATCTTGCGTTGGGGCATACATGCACACACTCACCCACATATGTAGTCCAACTTTCACTCTTACCCACACAATCCTTGAGCCAACCGATCCATCCTCTCTTATATTCTCCTTCCACCGGTTACTCACAATAATACACACTCCTTCTTTTGCCCTCTCATTCTCACCTACTCCCGTGCAGAAAAGTCTGCTTTTAGGAAATTCAAATCCTTGAACTGTTCCCTGCCCCAGTTGGGATTTGAACCTGGGTCCATTAGGACTGCAGGCTGCCTCTCTGCTGATTCTGCCACCACCTCCCCCACCCGAACAAAATTTTCACTACTGTTATCCTGTCACTGACTCTCACCATATTCATGTCATATTCCACCCATTTCTTCCAAGTCAACACACCTACACCACCATATCCATCTGCTTTGTCCTGCCAAAACAACTTGAAACGTGCATCCTTTCTGGCAATCTTTCTGGCTGGTCCTCCTCTATACGTGACTTCCTGCACACATCCCACATCCACCCACCTCCTACTAAATACCTCAGCTACTTCCCCTACTCTACTGCTCAAACTTCCCACATTCCATGATGCCACTGTGATCCTCATGGGTGACTTAGTTTCCTCAGGCATGTTTAAATCTTTCTTTTTAATCATAATGTTGTTTTGTTTCGTTTCGTTTTGAAGGCTCCAACATGCTTGCATCCGTCGGCCTTGGTCACCTAATGGCGGCTCTCCATGCTGCTCAATCTATGGCAGCCTCCCTGTTCAGCCCCTTAACCCTGAGGTCACAGTTAATGACCTCGTCCCATCTCTTTCTCAGTCTACACGTCACAACCCCTCCCCCAGTATTAACACTTCTCACCTTCTGCACCCAATTATCGTCTCCCATCCTCTCCACATACGCAAATCATCTCAGTCTACCTCTCCTCATCACAACACCAATACATTCCAGTCCCATCCTATCTGTCAACTCTTCGATCATAAACCCAGCCCCCTCAGGCCTTGCACGCCGGGATGCACTGCACATCCACCTAATCATCATTTCTGTATATTTGAGCCTGCGAATATCCTCTTCCTCTACTGTCCAGGTCTCACTACCATATAGCATCACACTCCTAACACATGCTGCATACAAAGACCATTTAGCACGTAGGGAGAGTCGTCTCAATGTCAGGAGAGGCAACAGCTCCCTGAACTTCTTCCAAATACTTCTCACCCTAGCCACAGCCCCACCTCCAGCACATAACATGTCTCCCAAATAGCAAAACTCTTCCACACACTCAAGAGACTCACCAGCAGGTTCAATCGTTTCACTCCTAACAGTCTCCACCTGCTCTCCCTGACACTTCGCATATATGAAATCAGCATTATCTCGCAGTCTACCTCTAATACCACTACATCTCTTGTGCACCCATTTATCACAAACACTGCACAAGATGGAATTGCTTCCCACACCTTTGTGGCAAATTGCGCATGGCCGCTCTCCCTCTTCTTTGACTGTACTGCCACCAACCCTAGTATCATCACTTTTGTTTTATCTGCATTTACCCTTTCCCCTTGTGCCCTATACCATCTCTCCACCTCCTAAATCTTTCCTCCGCCTCCTTTTCATTCTGTGCAATCAACACCAAATCGTCAGCATATAACATCTCCCACAGGAGTCCATCTTTGAAGTCACGTGAGAGGGCTTCAGGTACCATGATAAACAACAAAGGACTCAAAACTGACCCCTGATGCACACCAACATTCACGGAAAACTCATCACTCAAATCTCCATTCACTCTTACCTGGGTGCAAGCACCCACGTACATGGCCATAACCACCCTAACCAGCCACTCTTTCAACCAGAGCTTTCTCATTGCCCACTTCACCACCTCTCTAGGTTCAAAGGCCTTGTCCAAATCAACAAAAACAAAATACAGTTCCCTTTCCTTTCCAATATATTTTTCCTGAAGCTGTTGAATAATGAATATGGCATCAGTGGTCCCCTTGTCTGGCATAAACCCAAACTGCATCTTATCAATATTCACTCTTTCTCTAATCATACCTTGTAGAACTCTCTTCAGTACTTTCATTATCTGATCTAAGAGCTTTATACCTCTATAATTTCCTCTTTCCGGGGCATCACCCTTCCCTTTGTACACATTTACAATTACACTCTTCAGCTAATCACGTGGGACAACACACTCATATATAATCATATTTATCAGGTCAGTGACTAACCTCACCCCAGTATCTCCTGAGGCCTTCAACATTTCAGCAGTCAACCCAGACACACCTGCTGCCTTCCCCACCCGCATCCTGCCTATTGCCTCATTTACAGTAGCAGCATCAATCAATGGCCAAGGGCCAAACACTGGATCTGCTGGCTCCAAACCTTCTGTGTCCCAGACAAACTTCTCATTCAACAATCGGCTATAATGCCTTCTCCATGCATCTTTAAAATCCCTGCTGTTCACCTCTACCCTTCCTCCATCATTCCTCACACACTGCCCACCTACAATATCCCGATTATCCCTTTTCACTTGATTTGCCACCCTAAATATCATATTTTTCCTTTCCCAATGATTTAGGTTATCAAGTAAAAGTCTCTGTGACTCAGACTTCACCCTGTATACCTCTCTTCTAGCCCTATGCTTGGCAGCCAAGTATTCCTCCCTGTTACAACCCTCCTTCCATTCCCGGAAGAGCCTTCTTTTCTCCTTAACTGCAGCTTCTACACCCTCATCCCACCACCAAGTTACTTTATGTCTTGGTGGGCCTCTTGTCCTACCACATATTGCATCAGTAACTCTCAAGGGGTTGTTCTTGAGGGCTTTGTACTGTTCATTAACGCCTCTGTCTACGGCTCCCTGTTCAGCCACCACTCTCCTCATCTCACTGTAAAAAGCATCTCTTACTGCTTAGTTTTCCACCTTCCATATTGTCCTCCTAGGTACATATGTCCTCCTTTTTATCACTCGTTCTTTAAGCATCGTGTCACAAATCAATAGTTTGTACTGCTGCACACACTCCTCGCTTCCTATAACTTTAACATCCCTCACTATCCTTGTGTCAACCCTCCTGACCAGAAAATAATCTACCTGACTGCTATTTCCCCCAGACTCGTACATAATCAACCTACTCACTTTTCTTCTAAAATGTGTGTTGCACACAGTCATGTCCATTGCCTCCCCTAATTTGAGTATTCTTTCCCCTTGCACATTTCTCATACCATATGCACATTCCCCATGGACTTATTCATAACCTTGAGATGCTTCTCCCACATGACCATTTAAATCCCCTCCCAAAACCACTATCTTATCTTCCCCCATACCACCTACTGCACGTATTAAATCATCCCAAAATCTATCCTTCTCTACCTCATCCAACCCTGCCTGTGGAGCATATGCTGATATAATTGCAATCATTATTCCACCAATCAAAATTTTCTCTACCAATATCCTATCACTTACTCTCATAACATTCATAACATATTCCACCCATTTGTCTGCAACCAACACACCCACATCCCCATGTCTGTCAGTCCCCCCCTGCCAAAACAACTTATAGTAGCAATCCTTCCCAACAGTCTTTCTGGCTGATCCACCTCAGTACCGGACTTCCTGCAAACTTGCCACATCCACCGACCTCGTACTGAATGCCTCAACGACTTCCCCGGCTCTTCCCCTCAAACTTCCCTCATTCCACGAACTCACTCTAATCCCCCAGGGTAATGTCCTCAGGCTTGCTTTGATGCTTATACTTGTATTTAGTCATAGTCGGTAGAGATAAAGGGGGAGTAAACATTCCACACTCCCCACCCACTGCATAGTCCCAGGTCCAGGCAATGGATTTGGTACCCTTAGTCCACCAGCTTACCAGTGGCTGTGGTAGTGGCCTCGGGGCACCCTGCCAAGACAGCTGCAGGAACACCCTCCAAGCACGCCTTGGCACTGCAACTTCCCCGCCATTATACACCCACTGATAGAGCAGCCTCCTGGGGCGCTACTTCCAGGTTCGGGCCCCTCCCTATTGGGTGGAAGCAGCGGCCTAGGAACCGCAAAGCCTTGTACCCTCTAGGACAGGTTCGAGCCCCATCTCATCCTGGACCCGTGATCTGTGCCTGCGGAACTCCCGTCACGCCTCCCCTCAAAAGTCCACCTCTAGGTAGCGGGGGCAAAGTTTTCTGACTGCATGCCCATGCTGGCATCAACCCCTGTAACGTAGTGGGATATGTTTTGTGATATGTGAAGCGCATATGGTGTAGTGCATAAGATAGAGGAAATGTTTGGGAGAGTATGCTGGTCTACTCTCCATGATACTGTCACACTGACAAGGTCAGCAAAGGGCGATGGTTAACTAGCTAGTGAAACAGGAGCTCCAGCTTTCCCTATCACCAGCATTCCCATTCCCCTCGGGAGTACCACCCTGTTCATCCCATGCTACAGCCTCCTCCTACATATTTGGTAGGAATAAATAATAGGGAGAAACATACCACAGGCCCCACCCACCCACACAGTCCTATGCCTACGCATGGGATCTGGGACCCATAGCCCACCATCTGTGACCAGTGGCTGTGGCAGTGGCCTCAGGGCACCCTGCCAGGACAGTTACAGGGACACCTCCAAGTGCACCTTGGCATTATACACCCTTTGATAGGGCAGCCTCCTGGTGCACTACTCCCAGGTTTGGACCCCTCTCTATTGGGTGGAAGCAGCAGCCTGGGAATTGCAATGCCCTGTCCTCTCTAGCACAAGTTGAACGCCATCTCATCCTGGCTTCAAAATCTATGCTGGCAGAGCCCTCGTCATGCCTCCCCACAATAGGTCAGCCACTGGGTAGCAGGTGTAAAGTTTTCTGGCCACATGCCCTTGTTGGTGTAACCCCTGTGTGTAGTGAGATGCGTTGTGTGATATGTAAAGCACCTGTAGAGTAGTGCATAAGACAGAGGAGAGTGTTTGGAAGAGTATGCGGTCTACTCTCCCTTGTTAGTGTATCACTGAAAAGGTCCACAAAGGGGGGATGGTTCAGTAGCTAGTGAAATGGGAGCAACAGCTCACCCTATCACCAGATTTCCTATTCCCTTTGGAGTACAACCCTGATCAGCTGGTGCTACAGCCTACTCCCTTTGAGGGGGTGTGTCCTAGCTATTTATTTTTGTAGAGCCTAAGGTTGGATACTTTCTGAACAGACCATGTATAAAGAATATTGAAGAAAGGGTAGTGATGCTTAGTGAGGATATTAAGGATGATTGCTGAATAATGAGTTTGACTGGAACTGGAAAAGTTTGGAGTCAGTGAATCCAGTGTTTGGCCCTTGGACTTTGGTTGACAATACCATGAATAGGGCGAACTGCAGGTTGCAGTTGGGGATGGCAGCGAGTGTGTTTGGGTATTTTGATGAGATGGTTAAGGCCTCAGGAAATGTGGGAGTGGGTTAGTTACTGATATGATAAATTTGATTGTATATGAGTGTGTCATTCCAGATGACTGGTTGAATATGGTGATTGTAAATGTGTATAATGGTAAGGGTGCTACCTAGTAAAAGGAAATTATAGAGGCATCAAACTTCTTCCAGAGTTTTGGAAGGTATGATAAGGGAGTAAGTGAATATTGATGGGATGCAGTTTAGGTTAGTGCCAAGCAAATGGACCACTGACGCAAAACTGTATTCATTGTCCAACAGCTTCAGGAAAAATAGATAGGAAGGAAGAGAGAGTTATATATGATTTTGTTAACCAAGAAAGGCCTTTGACAGAGTGCCCAGGGAGGTGGTGAATTTGGGCATTGAGAAAACTTGGGATCGAGGACTGGCTGGTTAAAGTGTTTAGGACAATGTACAAGGATGTTTACTGCTCACACGCAGGTGGTAGTGAATGGAGTTTGAATAATGAGTTTTCTGCTAATGTTGGCAGGCTTCAAAAGTCGGTTTTAAACCTCTTTTTGTTTACCATGGTGCTTGAGGCTCTCACATGACTTCAAAAACTGTATTCCCAGTCTGAGTTGTTGTATACTGATGACTTGGTGTTGATCATGGAGAATAAGAGTGTGGCAGAGGAAAAATTTAGGAAGTGGAGAGACGGAATGGTGTACAAGGGTGTGAGAGTTAATGCAGTTAAAACAAAAGCGATGATATGTAGGCTGATGACGGTACTGTCAAAACAGAGGGATTGTTGCCATGTGCAATTAACCACAGGGGTGTAGGAAGTGACTGCATCTTGGGCAGCATTTTTGATAGATGGGTGCATAAGGAATGTTGTGGTATTAGAGTGGTATGTAGTGGTATGTGAGTTAAGAGTTGAGAGGAAGGATGGGACTTGAAAGTATTAGGGCTGTAATGAGAAGTGACAGACTGAGATGATACAGGCATGTGGAGGTGGTGGATGACAACTGGGTACAGTGGGTGAGAGATGTGAATGTTAAGGGTAGGGCTCCAAGAGGCAGACAGAAAGACCTGGGATGAGGTGACCTCAAGGATAAGGCTGTAATAGAGAGGCAGCTAGAGACTGATCAGAGGTGAGAGCCACCATTAGGTGACTGAGGCTGACGCGTGCAGGCATGTTGGAGTTTTTATAAACGAGGGGAACAAAGGTAGTTTTTGTGCATGGAGCAGATGTAAGTTGGCTCATCCCCTTCAGCTGTGCATACAAGCTCTGCAGTTCTGCTTGGTGATGTTTGCTAGTGAAAACTATAACATTATCTAGTACATTTTTTAATTTATCATATTTGTTATATAGCGTTGCTTGATTACTTAAAAGATGCCATATGCACGTGTTGTGTGTGGTGTAAGACTGTGGAGTATTTGAATGATACAGAAGTTTGATGGTAATAAAGGATGGAAGCCAAACTGAAAAGTTCTTTGTGGTTGGTCTGAAACTGACTTAACCCTAAGTTATTAAGTTTGACTCAGGCATATATCTCTTGAGCCACTGCATAACATTAATCATCTTGTGGTGTATGGTGTATGAATCGTGATTTGCGTAGTACATGTACAGACGGGGACAAAAGTTTGCCTACAGTTTTGCTAAGGCTACTGCACTGGGTATGCCCATCAGTTTCCTCCCTGGCATATCATATAAGTAAGAATCATCTGTGGGTTGAGAAGCATACCAAATCTCTTAGCATTACAGAAGAGTGGTAGCCAGCAGAGGCAGTGAGAACTAGGAGAACTTTTGTTCCAGAATGGACCTGTAGTTGTTTTTCAGAGTGTCATATGTGGAGGTGTACAGTGAGAGGATAGAGGACCTGTTGGCAACTGACCTTCACAATGATTTAAAAGAAGCACCTCAGTCAGCCATATGCCTTGCCAGGGATGCTCATGGGTGCATCACTTGGCCCCTTGCTGAGAGCCCAGTCATCTCAACACCCTCTCAAGTAATGTACTGCACTACGGTAGCTTTTATTAACTAATTCTTTGTCTGTGACAGAGGATCAAGTTGATTGGATGAATTATGTACTGTACAGAAGAGAACACGACAGGGTTTTGGCACCCCATTTTTAACAAGATGACTGTCAAGCAGGTGATATGAAATCTATCTGTCTATCGCCAGATGCCCTAATCCCATGAGGGATGGCCACAAATAAATTTCTTCCATGTTGCCCTGTCCCCTCCCATCTCATTGCCCTCCCCCCAGCTCACACTCCCCTCTCTCATATACCTCTCCACTCCATTCCTCCATCTCATCCTTGGTCTCCCCCTCCCTCTCCTCCCTTCCACCTAACTCACATACACTCACCATGTTAGTATCTCACTCTCCATCTTCACCACATGGCTAAAATCACTTCAGTGTATTTCTCCTAACACTTTCTATCATGTCCACATCCACACCACAATTCTCCTTCACTTCCTCATTTGTCAGTCTGTCTCTCCATTTAACTTCACATGCTCCACTTAGGTAACTCATTTCCACCGCTCTCACTTTTGTTTTGAGTCCAGCCAACAAGGTCCAAGCTTCACCTTCATACATCAGAGTTGGTACAGTATCACAATACTGTCATGCAGCCACTATTTGTACTTCTGTGCTCACTTCCTTATTTCTTATCACTGCTTTCAAAGAACTGGCAACCTTGCTTCCTAGTTGTACCCTTTCAAGTACTTCATCCTCTAAACATTCACCCTTATTCCTCACACTACCCAAGTACTTAAATGCACTCACATTTTCCATTTTATCGTCATCCAGCCTCACTGTGCATTCAGTGATATCATCTCTCTTGAAAATCACAACTTTACTCTTCCCTGCATTCACCTTTAAATTCCATTTCTTACACACTCTCCCAAACTCATGCACCAACCCTTACAGTTCCCCATTTTCTTCACTTTACAGTACAGTATCATCTACAAACAATAGAACAAGAGGTTTCCAAGTGTTGCCCCCACTCATCAGGGCTGCTCCAACATCCACTGCCTTACCTTGTATCGGTTTTACAGCCCCATCCATGTACAGATTGAACAGCCGTGGAGACATGACACATCTTTGTTTCAGTCCAATTTTCAGACAGAAAAATTCACTCAGTTCACCATCCACATGCACAGCAGCCTTAGTGCCCTCATACATACTCTTCACAGCATTCAACAGCTTCCCATTTACTGCATATATTCTTAATATTTCCCACACTTCTTGTCTATCCATTCTGTCATAGTCTTTCTCCGCATCTGTGAAGGCCACATACGACTTCTTTCCCTTTTCTAGAAACTTTTCCACTAAAGATTTTAGGATGAATATCTGATCTACACAGTCTCATCCCTTCCTAAACCCCCTCTGCTCTTCTCCAATTAAATCTTTGTTATTTCCCTAATCTGTCAATAAGTATCCTACCATATACCTTTCCTGTTACACCAAGAACACAAATACCCCTTTGATTACTACACACTTCTTTTTCCCCATTTCCTTTGTACAGGGGAATAATTATACCTGACTTCCAATCCTCCTGGACTTGACCCTCCTCCCAGGCCAATCTGCACACCTGCCATATCCACTTCTCTACTAACACTCTCGCGTGCTTCGGCATTTCACCACGCACTCCATAATTTCCTGGTGCTTTCCCCATTTTGACTTTCTTCATTGCTTTCACTACTTACATCCTACTGATCTCTTCCTCCCTTTTCATCTCCCTCCTCCTCCTAGCCATTCCCCAGCCACTTATACTCATGCTTCTTTCATTCTCTTATGTTTAACAATTCCTTTACCCCTCAATTGCCACTGGAGTCGAGCAATGCTTTACCGTGAACGTGCTGGTGACATTGAATTAGTGCGCACTATGGAAAACTGCGAACAATTATTGGAGGGGAACAAAGGTCACTGGTACATTTACCTGACCCTACTCTACCATCCCAAGCATTCAGGTGATCACTTTTTCTGGGATTTTTTGCCCATATGTTTACATGTTAATGGCACATGCACAGTGAATTTGATTATATCTTCCAAGAATCATAGCAAATCACAGGATGGGTTTAGGTTGCTAAAAAATGCATTGCCAAGTGCACCGGATGATTCTCTTCTCATCTGTAAGAAAAAGAAATTGATTTTTGAACTTTGAAAAATTGGTCCTGGGGCCGGCCAGGAGAGCCCGCACATTTCTGAACCCATGCCGATTGGGGGGGTTAAAGTGTTCTTTCCATCTGTTCACTTTTTCTCCCTTCTCCACTAGCAGTCTGCCATTTTTATCTTTCACTCCCCACTACCTTCTTTATCACCCTACCTCTCTTTACCTCTTTCCAAAACATTTTCTTACATTCCCTCCACTTTACACTTAAATTCCTTCCAAATTCCTCATCCACTTTCTTCTTACTCTCATTTACTAATCTTTTTATCTCTCTCTTCTTCTCTACATATAGCTCTCTATTCTTTCTCTTAGCTTCCTCATGCCTCTGCTTTCCATCCAGTCTTTATATGATTTCTTTGCATCACATCTTGTCTCACCTCTTCATTCCACCATGCCGTTCCGTGCGCTCCCTTTCATCTCTCCACCCCACACATCACCTCACATGCCAAGCAAATTTCTGTGAATATCATGCACGCACCTTCCCTGTCCCCCACTTGCTGCAAATCATGTTTACCCAATCTTTCCTCCACTTCTCTCTTATATTCTGTTTTTTTTTTTTTTTTCCCCCCCACCCTCCTTGTATGGACTACTCCCTCCTCCTCTTCTCTCTTTCTATTTTTCCATCATATTTGTACCTTGACTTTCACCACCACCAAGTGGTAATCAGAAAGCCCACTTCCCAGACCTCTGAATACTCTCGCATCCAGTGCATACCTTCTCATTCTCTCATCCACACACATATAATCATTGCCTTCATTTCATTCACCCATCTTTCTCATCACCCACCACTTACACCTGCAGATCATTTTGTGCCCAGAGAGGGTATTGGCTTTCACCAACCCTCTCCCTGCACAAATGTCCACTAGACTTTATATGTGTCATGGCTGACTGCAAGTCAGATTCAAGAAAGACAGCAACAAAGAAGAAGGACGCAAGATATGTCAGAGGCTGGGCCAGGTTCCCATCTGCCAAGACAGAACCAGTAAGTAGAGAAGTGTGAGAAGACAGGTGCAGGACTCAAGCGGGAAGTGGAATGGAAAGCCATTTGTACCGCAGGCAGCAACTATTTGGTGAAACAACTTTTTTTTTTTTTATACTTTTGCTGGTGATCACTGAGAGTATTTGAATTAAAGTATAAATCAAGCAACATTCGTACGTATGTGTGAAACCAATAAATCTTTAACCCCTGACATATATAAGCAGCACCACAAAAACGTTTGAACAACATCACAAAGTATTTTATGACCTCATTATTAGGCACCAAACACACATAAAATGAATGAGAAAAATTTGTACATAATATATTTATGAAAAAACACCCGTCTGTGAGCATTATGCATTGTACGGGAAATAAAATCAGAAATTAAAAATTCTGGCGGTATGTAGTATCTGCACCATGTTTTGGCCTTCCTGCAGCATTTATTTACATTCTAGGAACAAAGGGGTAGAGAGGGGGGGGAGATTTCTAGCACAAGGGCACTAACCTGTAATATCAGAAGAACGACAGGGAGTGACGCCGTGATGTGCTACTCACAATCTTGTATGGCCTCGGTTGTTCTGATATCAGGAACTGGCTACAACTTCGATTGATCACTCTGCAACATTAGTGTCTTTACAACAACTACCAAGAGGTATGACAAGTATGTTCACACTCAACCCACACGGATGGGTTGACTTACGATGCTTAAGATTTTGTGATAAGCGTACTGATTTACAATTACGCCGAAGCCAGGACGAACGAGAACTTGGACTTACTATTGCTGTGCACGCAGTAGTCGGCCTACGTGAGTTGTATCTCAAGCTATTATGCAAATTTTGCAATTGCAAATGACTGTCACCAGCCATTAGAACTTAGATAAGCTTTAATGTACTACTACATAGTTTAAAAAGGGAATACTATTAACGCTGATATATAAATTTCTGGACTAGAGTATGTAGACAAACACTCATGATAATTAAACTCTGTCCAAGGTTGTGAGGTTATGCGTAATTGGTAAGAACCGGCTGGTCGACATGTACAAAGTCAATCACATTCATATAGTTGCTTGATCCAGTTCCACTATCAATAAAGTCTCACTCACTCTATGAACATTAACAGAGATTAAACCTGAATATGGAATTTGATGGTCAACCATTACACTCATCGCTCATTTTTGAAGGCTCCAACATGCTTGCATGTGTCGGCCTTGGTCACCTAATGGCGGCTCTCCATGCTGCTCGATCTCTGGCAGCCTCCTTATTCAGTCCCTTAACCCTTAAGTCACATTTAATGACCTCATCCCATGTCTTTCTCGGTCTACCCCTCCCAACCCCTCCCCCAATATTAACACCTCTCACCCTCTGTACCCAATTATCCTCTCCCATCCTCTCCACATGTCCAAACCACCTCAGCCTGCCTCTCCTCATCACAACACCAATACACTCCAGTCCCATCCTACCTCTCAACTCTTCTATCGTAAGCCCAGGCCCCCCAGGCCTTGCACGCAGGGACGCACTGCACATCCACCTAATCATTGTCATTTCTGTACGTTTGAACCTGCGAATATCTTCTTCCTTTACTGCCCAGGTCTCACTACCATACAGCATCACACTCCTAACACATGCTGCATACAAAGACCCCTTAGCACGTAAGGAGAGTCCTCTCAATGTCAGGAGAGGCAACAGCTCCCTGAACTTCTTCCAACCACTTCTCACTCTAGCAACCGAGCTAACTCCAGCCCCACCTCCGGCACCTAACATGTCTCCCAAATAACAAAACTCCTCCACACACTCAAGATGCGTAGACAAAAAAATTTAGGGTTCACGGTTTCACTTACACTAACTTATACTAACTTCTACACTTATACTAACTTATATTACATTTGAATTACCCTTAAATTATGGCATTACACCTAGAGAGGTGGTGAAGTGAACAATGAGAAAGCTTGGGATCAAGGAGTGGTTGGTTAGGGTGGTTATGGCTATGTATGTGGGTGCTCGCAGCCAGGTAAGGGTGAATGGATATTTGAGTGATGAGTTTTCCGTGAATGTTGGTGTGCATCAGGGGTCAGTTTTGAGCCCCTTGTTGTTTACCATGGTACTTGAAGCCCTCTTACATGACTTCAGAAATGGACTCCCATGGGAGATTTGGTATACTGATGATTTGGTGTTGATTGCATAGAATGAAAAGAAGGCGGAGGAAAGATTTAGGAAGTGGAGAGATGGTATGGGATCCAAGGGCTTATGAGTAAATGTAGATCAAACAAAAATGATGGTATCTAGGGCTGGTGGCGATACCGTCAAAGAAGGAGAGTGATCATGTGCGATTTGCCACAAGGGCGTGGGAAATAATTGCGTCCCGTGCAGTGTCTTTGATAAGTGGGTGCATAAGAGATACAGTGGTATTACAGGTAGACAGTAAGATAATGCTGATTTCATGTGTGCGGTGTGCCGGGGAGAGCATGTGAAAATTACGAGGTGTGAAAAGATTGAATTTGCTGGTGAGTCTTTTGAGTGTGTGAATGAGTTTTGTTGTTTGGGAGACATGTTATGTGCTGAAGGTGGGGCTGGAGCTAGCTCTGTTGCTAGGGTGAGAAGTGGTTAGAAGAAGTTCAGGGAGCTGTTGCCTTTCCTGACATTGAGGGGGCTCTCCCTCTGTGCCAACGCATCTTTGTATGCAGCGTGTGTTGGAAGTGTAATGCTGAATGGTAGTGAGACCTGGACAGTAAAGGAAGAGGATATTCACAGGCAGAAACGTACAGAAAGGACAATGATTAGGTGGATGTTCAGTGCATCCCTGCGTGTGAGGCCTGGGGGAACTAGGTTTTCAATGGAAGAGTTGAGAGGTAGGATGGGACTGAAGTGTATTGGTGTTGTGATGAGGAGAGGTAGAATGAGATGGTTTGGGCATGTGGAGAGGATAGGGGATGATACATGGGTGCAGAAGATGAGATGTGTTAATGTTAGGGATAGGGTTACGAGACCGAAAACACCTGGGACGAGGTCATTGAGTGTGACCTCAGGGATAGGGGACTGAATAGGGAGGCTGCCAGAGATCGAGCAGCATGGAGAGCTGCCATTAGGCAACCAAGTCCGATTTATGCAAGCGTGTAGGAGCCTTCAGTAATGAAACAAAACGGAATGATCTCTTGCATACAACAATACATGCGCCCTCTTTTGCCCCCTCATTCTCACGTACTCCTGGACATATACCCAATCCTTACTCCCACTTCTTCACACTCTCACCTCACCATTTAGTCTCAGTCACATATGCCCACTTTTACTTCCTGAAGCACCTGGACAACCTCTCTGTCTTTGACATCATCATTCGCACCCCTCACATTCCATGCTGAAATTCACACTATGTCCATTGTATGGGCTCTGGTCATCATCTGTTGCTCTGTCCTGGTCTGAGGCATTTTGTTTCCTTTTGGTTAGTTGTTTTCTGGGAGGGGCACTAACCCTGTGCCAACTCATTTGTTGACACATAGGGAACACACATTGGTTGGTTGTAAGATTACCACCCAGCATCTTAAATGACTCCTTGTCTTACATGGAATCATTTGGCTTATCACTCAAAGTAGAGTCACTCTGGAGTGGAGTAGAAATGCACCTAGTGAGTGGATGATGGGCACTCCCACTGATCGCTACAGCCACTTTGTATTTTATCCAACCATCTATCATTCCTATGTTGGTTGCCCCACGAGGAGCGTAGGAGCCCGGGGATAGGCAGGTTGGTCCTGACATGTAATATGAGAGTGACCAGCCTCACTCATCCCTTAGTGGCATTACCTGAGCAATAAACTCCAACCACCCACTTGGATATAAACCTGCACTGGCTTAATCTGATTGGAGGACCTTAATTACTCATTAAACCACCAGGCACCATAATTTGGTTATATGGTTACCACAGTGCTTAGTAGATGGTTGCCTGGTTTACAGGAAGCCATTTGGCTTGTCACTCTATGTAGTGCCACCCATAGGCAGCAAAAGGAGGAAAGAAGGACAGAAGAGGAAGTGTAAAACCACCCAAAGGCAGAAGGAAGAAGAAAGAATGAACGAAAGAGAGACAGAAGAGGAAGGAAGGAAGAAAAGAAGGGCAGACACCCAAGGCAGCACTACATCAAGTGGATTTTAATCTTTTATTTATTGGTAATATTGTGGGAAAGTTTTTAGAAAAGTGGGTCGAGATGGATAGCTTAGGTTGGTGACATATTATCTGGCTCAGTGCCAAATGGGTATTGGATTTGGGGATACTGACACAATATCCAGCATTTTTGCAGTATCAGGCAGGGAGTTCGGCTGAATTATGCTGGATAATTGAGAGATTACTGTAGTATGGCAGATTTTTTTTTTTTTTTTTCCAGGCTGTCTTTGTTAACATGGTATGCTCTCTGTTGGGTAGTGTGATGAGTAAGGTTGGAAGTTTGGGGGGTGAAGTGCTTGAAAGGGTACAACAAGGATGAAAGGTTCCTGGTTCTTTGAAAGCAGTGAAAAGAAACAGGGTTGAGCATGGAAGTAAGAAAGTCACTGCATGACAGTATTGTGATACCAACTCTAGCATATGGAAGTGAAGCTTGGACCTTGTTGGAAAGACACAAGGCAAGAGTGAGAGCAATGGAAATGAGTTATTTGAGAGGAGCATGTGAAGTTACATGGGGAGACTGACTGACAAATAAGAAAGTGAAGGAGCATTGTGGTGTGGTTGTGCATGTGCTAGAAAGCATTAGGAGAAGTACATTGAGGTGGCCTGGCCATGTGGAGAGGATGGAAAGTGAGAGACTAATGAGAAGAGTGTATGTGAGTAGGTGGATGGGGGAGAGGGAGGGGGAGGCCAAGGATGAGATGAAGGGGTGGAGTGGAGAGGTATATGAGAGAGGGGAGTGAGAGCTCTGAGCTTTGCAGTGAAATTGCCGGGGACCGGGCATCATGAAGGGAGTTTTTTTGTGGCCACCCATTATGGAATTAAGGCATCTTGCAATAGATAGATAAATAGATAGATAGATAGGTATCTGTTGGAGTTTCTGTACACCATTTCATACCTCATACTTTGGTATTGCCCTGGTATTAGGTGGCCCTGTAGGAGTGGTTGCTTTTTTTTTTCTTTTTTTAAACAGGAAGAAGGAACCAAAGGCCAGGAGCCCACAAACCATTCCTTCAAGAGAAAACAAAAACAATACAACAGAGAGCCAAATTCAAGATCCGTTTTTTTTTTAGATGCCTGGACACAGTGCATTTGAAAGATTGGAGATCATTGGAAGTGGGAAATACAGACAGAGGCAGACCGTTCCAGAGTTGACCTGTTGTATAAATGAAGGACTGGGAGTCACAGTCAACTTTTGCATTAAAGAGTTGGACAGAAAAGGGATGAAAGTCTGTTGCTAGATAGGTGCTATGCACACGTCGTTGTGGTGGAGAGGTGCAGGCAGATAGTTCAGAGGAGCAGTGCCCATTGAAGTAGTGATAGAAAAGAGATAAAGATGCAGCAATGCGGCAAAGAGACAGAGGTTGAAGGGAGCCAGTAAGAGGAGTTGAGCTGATGATACAAAAAGCCTTTGATTCCTCCTCGTTGAGAAGAGCTGTATATGGGAAGCCTTCCCACACCTGAGAGATGTACTCTACACAGGCAAATAAATCCCGTGTATAAAGTCAACAGTTGTGCTGGGGTAAAGAAGGTACTGAGTCAGCTTATCACACCTAATCTCTTGGAAGCAGATTTGCTTGCTTGCAGTTGATGGGTCTGCTTGGCTAGAGAGACTGGGGTTGACCAACAACAATAACTATGTTTCCTCCTAATTGGAACCTTTATTCGTTTCTTTGTTTATTATTTATTTATATGTTTATTGTGTTTTATCCAACTTTTAATACCCAAATTATCTTTGATAGGCCCACAATTTACAACTTGCTGACTTTTGAATCTCATGTTACTGTACGGGGTCTGTTTGCCTAAAACACATTTTACAAGGCATTACCAGCCTACCCCTGGGGGTAGGGGGTTTTTCAAGAATTCTCCCCCAGTATCCCTGCTTGTCGTAAGAGGCGACTAAAAGGGTTGGTGGTGGGTTAGTGCCCCACCCCGTAAAAACAACTAACTAAAAATACAAACAGAAAGCCTCGGACCAGGACTGACCAAAAGTTGACGAAAAAGGAACGGACAAAGGACCTGATAAAGATTGCGACTTGGAATGTAAGGGGTATGAATGATGAGGTGAAAGAGAGAGAGATTGTATAGGTGCTTGAGAGTGCAAAAGTGGATATATGTGGAATAACTGAAACTGAATGGCGAGGTGAGAGTGTGAGAGAATGGGAATGTGGATGGGGTATATGCGCGGGAGTGGGTGAGAATGAGAGGGCGAAAGAGAGAGTACGTATTGTTGTGAGCAACAGGTGGAAGGAGAATGTAAGAGAGTATGGATCAGTTGGGTCAAGGATTGTGTGGGTAAGAGTGAAAGTTGGACTACAAATGTGGACAATTGTGTGCGTGTATGCGCCAACGCAAGACCGTGTAAGTAGAGTGAGAGAAGAGTTTTGGACAAATGTGGAAGCCTGCTTGGAAAAGTTTGAAAGGAATGAGAGAGTGTTTCTGATTGGAGATATGAATGGAAAAGTAGGGAATGAGAAGGTGGATGGAGAGGTTGGTGAGTGGGGTGTGCCTGCAGAGATGGATGAGAATGGCAGTGCTTTAGTGGACATTTGTGCTGGGAGGGGGTTGGTGGTAGCTAATACCCTCTTCAGGCACAAAATGATCCATAGGTATACATGGCGAGTGGTGAGAAGAGAGGACGGTGGAATGAATGAACGGAAGGCAATGATTGACTATGTGTGTGTGGATGAAAGGATGAGAAGATGTGTAATGGATGCAAGAGTTTATAGAGGTTGGGGGAGTGGACTTTCTGACCACCACTTGGTGGTGGCCAGAATCAGAGTCCAAACAAGATGGAGGAAGAGAAGAAGGGAAGGACAGGAGGAAGTATTTGTTACAAGGAGGGTAGAAAAGTTACAAGAGGATGGAATAAAGGCCGAATATAAAAGGGAAGTGGAGGAGCGATTGGGTAAATATAGATTGGAGCAGATGGGGAATGTGGAAGGTGTGTGCAAGGTATTCACAGAAGAAATCTGTGCAGCATGTGAGGCGGTGTGTGGGGTGAAGAGAAGACAAAAGGGGGTTCAGGGAACAGCATGGTGGACTGAAGAGGTGAGAGAGGCTGTGGCACAAAAGAAGAAAGCATATAATGAGTGGATGAGGAACAGGGGCGACAAAGAAGCTGAGAGACAGACGAGAGAGTTATATATAGTGAGGAGGAGAGGTGAAAAGATTAGTAAGAGAGAGTAAGAAGAGAGTGGATGAGGAATTTGGAAGGAATTTGAGTGTAAAGTGGAGGGAATGTAAGAAAATGTTCTGGAAGGAGGTAAAGAGAGCTAGACAGGGTGCCAACGAAGTCAGTGGGGGTGTGAAAGATAAAAATGGTAGATTACTAGTGGAGAAGGGAGAAAAAGTAAACAGATGGAGAGAACACTTTAATGAACTGTTGAACATAGAAAATGAAAGTAATGCAAGTATAAGTGGCTGGGGAATGGCAGGGAGAAGGAGGGTTGTGAGAAGAGAGGAAGAAATCACCAGGATGGAAGTTGTGGAAGCAATGAAGAAAGTTAAAATGGGGAAAGCCCCAGGAATTGATGGAGTGTGTGGTGAAATGCTGAAGCATGGGGGAGAGATAGTAATAGAATGGATGTGGAAGGTGTGCAGATTGGCTTGGGAGGAGGGTAGAGTCCCGGAGGACTGGAAGTCAGGTATAATTATTCCTCTGTACAAAGGAAAAGGGGAAAAAGCAGTGTGTGGTAATCATAGGGGCATTTGCCTTCTCATTGTAATAGGAAAAGTATATGGTAGGATACTTATTGACAGAGTTAGGGAAATTACTGAGGAATTAGTTGGAGAAGAACAAGGAGGTTTTAGGAAGGGAAGAGGTTGTGTAGACCAGATATTCATTCTTAGATCCTTAGTGGAAAAGTTTCTAGAGAAGGGCAAGAAATTGTATGCAGCCTTTATGGATCTGGAGAAAGCATATGACAGGGTGGATAGACAAGGTTTGTGGAAGGTATTAAGAATATATGGAGTGGATGGGAAGTTGTTGAAGGCAGTGAAGAGTATGTATGAGGGTGCTAAGGCTGCAGTGCGTGTGGATGGCAAACTGAGTGAATCTTTCCATTTGAAGGTTGGATTGAAACAAGGATGTGTCATGTCTCCATGGTTGTTCAATCTGTATATGAATGGGGTTATAAAAGAGATACAAGGTCGGGCAGTGGATGTTGGAGAAGCCCTAGTGGGAGAGGGCAGTGTTTGGAAACTACCTGTACTGTTGTTTGCAGATGATACTGTGTTGTTGAGCGAATATGAAGGGGAGCTGCAAGGCTTGGTAGATGAGTTTGGGAGAGTGTGTAAGAAACGGAATCTAAAGGTGAATGTAGGGAAGAGTAAAGTGATGGTCTTCGAGAGAAGTGAAGCCAGTGAATGTACAGTGAGATTGGATGGGAAGGATATGGAGAATGTGAGTGAATTTAAGTACTTGGGCAGTGTGATGAGTAAGGATGGAAGTCTGGAGGGTGAAGTGCTCGAAAGGGTGCAGCAGGGAAGGAAGGTTGCTAGTTCGTTAAAAGCAGCGATAAGAAACAGGGAAGTGAGCATGGAAGTGAAAAAGATGTTACATGACAGTATTGTGATACCAACTCTGACATATGGAAGTGAAGCTTGGACCCTGTTGGAAGGACAGAAGTCAAGAGTGAGAGCAGTGGAAATGAGTTATTTGAGAGGAGCATGTGGAGTCACATGGAAAGACAGACTAACAAATGAGGAAGTGAAGGAGCATTGTGGTGTGGTTGAGGATGTGATGGGAAGTGTTAGGAGAAGCATGTTAAGGTGGTTTGGGCATGTGGAGAGGATGGAGAGTGAAAGACTGACGAGGAGAGTGTATGTGAGTGAGGTGGAGTGGGCGAGAGAGAGGGGGAGGCCGAGGATGAGATGGAGGGATGGAGTGCAGAGGTATATGAGAGAGGGGGGTGTGAGTTGGAAGCGTGGTAGTGAAATGGCAGGGGACAGAGTGACATGGAGGCGATTTGTTTGTGGCCACCCCGTGCGGGATTGAGGCGTCTGGCAATAGATAGATAGATAAAGACCAGCCTTTACTCCAAACTGCTTTGCATGGTAACCAACAGGCTGTGCACAGCAAAATAGCAGACAGACATTCAGTTCTTCCCTACAGAAATTAATTTCTACCCGACCGACATTCCAAATATCTGCCTCTGACTAATCTGGGGAGTGACTGAGGCACAAGCCTTGAGGGATCAGAGGTAGGTTAAAATTCCATGTACTGGTATTGGTGAGTTAGAATACCACATACTGGTATTGGTTAGTTAAAATTCCATGTACTGGTATTGGTTAGTTAAATTCCACTTTCTGGTACTGGTGAGTTAAAATTCCACATTTTGGCCACATATTACTGTGCCATAATATTCTTCTTCATTCACTCCAGTATTTTTTATTCTTAATAAAGATTAGTGTGTGTTTAAGCATGTTTGGTGGAGGATACATTTTTCAAGAGAACCATAAGGGGGATTTCCAAACCCACAGGAGCCAAATAACTGTGGTCCATATGGGACAGTTAGCATGATTCCGTTTGCACAGCCCTTTTCACAGATGTGTTAGCTGTGCAGAAACGAAGGGCAAAGTTATTGTACAATGATCCCTTGGTAATGTACATGATTGATATCAAACATGGCTTATGATAGGGGAGTTGCACAATAACAAATGCACAGTACTGTACCTATGGGATTTATCAAAATTGGTCCTTGACACCCCAAACTTAAACCCCAATTTTCATTCTACAACAATTTAGACACATTAAATTCAGTACATAGTGTTTTGGCAAGCCATAAACATACATAGGCATGGTTAGATTAATAGAGAATGATGACAAGAGCACAGTAAGGGAGAATTATTGAATCTGTTACTGGATACAGGTACCTCATCGAACCCTCAACCAGCCACTCGTCTTGCCCCTAATTGTAGACTCGTTGAAATACCATAGATGTAGGGTTTAATTTAACCTCTAAAGTACTATCACTGACAATTGTCAGTTTGCAAGTTTGCCACAGAGTCCTATGACTGACGATAGTAGAAGGTCTGTCAAAAACTGCTGAGCACTAAGCCGGCCTCTTTTTATGACGTACAGTATTTAGCAGCATATTAGACGCTGCAGTTTGAAAGACGCATCCTAATTCTGGAAGGGCAGTTCTGAGAAAAAAAGTTTGTCGACCAAAACTATAGAAAATTTGCTTGATATGAGTATTTTTCACTAAAATACACACTCACCTTTCAGAATTTCTACTCAGTACTGTATATCTGTCTTTGGTTTCTTTATTTTTATGTAAGAGAAGGGTACAAGACATGAAAACAAACAACCCCTTCCTTACATGTTACTGTATTCCATGATACCATCTTAACACTTTATGAAGTCCACCTTTCAGAATCTCTATTCAGTACTGTATATGTTTGGTGTCTATTTTTATGTAAAAGAAGGGTACAAGACAAGAAAACAAACAAACGACTTGTTCCTTACAAAAAGATACTTCATACTATGACGCCATCTTGACACTACCGGTTTGTTTACGAAGTGAAGTCCTTATGTACAATAATTTGAGACGTGATGTTTATGTCCATTAAAGTACAGTAAATATGTATCAGTATATAGAGATATGTATTACTTTTCGTGAAATGAACTTAAAAAAAAAAATCAATAAAACCCATTCTTTCATTCAAGAAAATACACAGGCCGTTCAATGAAGGAATACTTTACCGGTGTATTTCCAAATCAAATGCCTGCCTGTACTGAATATTACAATCACAGAGAACAGAAACAAATTTTCAAAAATCAGTTACAAGGAATGTTTACACCATTTTGTTTAACCTAAAAGAACACCATAGTAGTCAGATTCGTGCCCCACATCTCCGGTGTTAAGATATACTGTAACTTATTCCTATTGTCTCATTACCTACAGGCAACACATTCACTTCCTAAACTGAATAAATATCCTTAAACAAACCAAATGAAATACGACACAAGTCTTTTACGCTCAGGAAACATGCTGAACACGGCTTCATTGCACTCTCATTAACCTCTGAATACCTCCACAATAATAGTAATAATGATAACAATAATAATAATAAAATAAATATAGCACTTGTATATGCACACTAAACATAAAGCAGATTAAAATGTTTTACAACTGAAGTTCAATATCGAATTCAGTACATTTAAACACCCACTATTATGCCTTCGTATTCGTAACAGTACTGTTTCCCAGTTGCAGCTCCATTATCGTATAGCTGAACATAATTCTGCACTGTAAATGCCAAGGTGAATATCAGATAGAGAACTAAATAAAATTATAGATAGATAGGCATCGAGACATTCATTCTACCATCCAACTCTACACACAGTACTTATTAAACGTTATACAAAATCCTACGTCCCTACTTCCATTTACTGCCAGTTTCAACAAGTGGGTTGGTGGAGGGTTAGTGCCCCTCCCTGTAAAACAAATAACTCAAAGTCAAATGGCCACCCCTTACGGGATTATGGCGTCTGGCAGTAGATAGATAAATTCAGCCGAAAGGTTAAGTTCGCGAGGAAGAGCCTCTTATCCTGTTTTATTCTAACAGTTTAGTCAAAGAAGCTGCCAAACATGAGCAAACCAGCCTACTGCAATTACGGTATTCTCTTACTAATGCTAATGCAAACGTTTTTATTGAGTACAAGCGATTAGCGAAACTTTTCAAACTAGGGGCAATTGATTCAGCCCACACTAACCCCTTCAGTGCACGATGTTCCCTAATAAAACCATCTGGTGAGCATGAATAAAGTACCCTATAAAATATGGGTTGAAGGGCTGTGATAAGCGGTTTATCACTGTGGCCCTACCTGAACTTTTCCCACTCCTCCCTCATTAAGTACAGTACACCCACGCTGCACTCACACCCGCACCCACACATACATGCATTGGGTTGCATTCATTTTCGCCGATTATGATAGCTTTTTGCTAGGGCAGCAATGAGGCAGAGGGTGAACATATAGATCACTCTCATCAGCAGAGAGGGTGAACGGGAGTGACTGATCTTATCGCTTTGCCAGCTGTGAATACAACAAAAATGGCGGACGCTGCTGTGAATGCCCATCTGGCACAGCTAATTTCAAATATAGTATTATCTACTCAGTAGATTTTATCCCATTTTCATAACATAGTACTGTAAGTGGCTGATCCCTAATTCAACACTGCTAAAGTACACCAATCACTGCTGAAAAACACAGTGTAGCTGTAATTTCATGCAGTACTGTTTAAAGTTACAATTAATTTTCCTGTTTTTCTCGACCAGTAATATAAGACTGTTTCCCTTTACAATGCTCTAGTCTTGAATGAAACAAAAGTACCAGTGTGAGAAGCCAGCCTAACCAACCAGCGCCATAGAGCCTAACATTGGGTGATCGAATTTCCATATCGCTAGGCTCCTAAATTGCTAAACCGGTAATAATGCTGTAATTTCAGGAAGTATTATTTAATGTTGCAACTGTTTTTCCCATTTTCCACTAACAGTAATAGAAGACTGCTTCCTTCTATGATACTCTTGTATCGAATGAAACAAAATATCAGTAAGAGAAGCCAGCCTAACAAGGGTTATTGAATTTCCACATGAGACAGACGTCTGTTAGGATGACTCAAAAGTCATGCTAGCCAATATCTCCAATATGATTCCCTTGCTAGTTAGTGAGTGGATGACAAGTGAAGTGATCATGATTGCCTTTCTGAAGGTTAGCAAGGAGTTCACAAATGATCACGTTCTGAGAGTAGGGGGAATGCTAGGCGCTACACTGCTAATTGCTAAACTAGTAAAATGCTGTAATTTCAGACTATTGTTTAATGTTGCAATTGTTTTCCCCGTTTTTCACTAACGGTAATATAAAACTGTTTCCTTCTATGATATTCTTGTCTCAAATGAAACAAAATATCACTAAGAGAAGCCAACAAGGGTTAGTGAATTTCCATATGAGACAGATGTCTGTTACAATGACTCAAAAGTCATGCTATCCAACATCTCCAATATGATTCCCTTACTAGTTACTGATTGGATGGCGGGCAAAGTGTTCATGACTGCATTTCAGAAGGTTAGCAGGGAGTTCACCAGTGATCATGTTATCCTGCTAAAGTAGACGTTAATTGGTAAACTGCTATACCGCCAAACCCCCAGACCATCACATGGCCAGTGGTAAACGAACCCTGAATCTTCCGTTCTTGAACTTGGGTGTTACTAATCGTAAAATCTGAGTATATACACAAGTGAATGTAACTTTTTAAAATAAAGGGCCTTTATACTCTAGAAAAGACTGCCAAGCAGTGATATGATATCTGTATAAGAAATTCTTCTAATCCGAGCCAAGCAACCCCCTTAGTGTGGCATGCAGGACACATGGGGATATTTGAAGACAATTTTGAGCAAAATAGTGCGTCTTATACCCCACAAAATACGGTAATTGGTTCCTACCCAATCAAAACTAGGACCACGCGCCCCAGCCACTTCACCTCCCTTTGGCTGATTGGATACAGCCTGCTCTGTCCCCTCCCACCCAAACTACTCACCAATACCACATCTACATCCATTGTTTGGGGGGGCTGTCTCATGCCCCCTCCTCTCCACCTCCCTCCACCCTCCCTTTATATCAAGTGACATGGTAATTTCCCTGCTGTGATCACTTTGTGTGTTTTCTCCCACCATAATACCTACCCCCTGCACCAACTCTCATGCATTGGGAGCGTCTCACCCCCCCACACCCCCACCAGAGACCCCCCACCCCACCTCCTCCTTCCTCCCTCCCTATCCTTTTCCCCGAATATGACATGGTAATTTCCCTGACATGATTAGCCTGTGTCTCTACTCTCACCAGATTTTTTTTTTTCCTCCATTTTTACTCTCTTTCTGACTACTGCATCTAGTTTTCCATCAAGAGAGAAATATATTTTATTCATTTCATTGATTTTGGTTAGGTCCTGTATTGAAAATTAAGCTTTTGTCGATTTTTTTTAGTATGGATTTTTTTTCTCTCTCATGCTGACCCCTGCACCTAGTTTCATCAATAGAAGAATATTTTACATTGATTCCATTGATTTTGGTAAGGTTCCCTATAGAAAATTGGGTTTTTGCCTAATTTTTTGAGTTTGGATTTTTTTTCCTTTTTTTTTATACAGTCATGCTCACCTGTAAATGTAGTTTTATCAGTGGAAACATATTTTACATTGATTTCATTGATTTTGATGAGGGGTCTCTAAGGAAAATTAGGTTTCTTTCAATTTTTTTGTTGTCTCTCTTACCTCAAGGGGGGACTTTTACAATCTTTTGATGGGCAGTTTTGCAGTAACCATTAGGCCTAGGGGACTGAGATTAGCATTTTCAGGTGTGTAAAGTCACGCTCTTCAAATCTGTAAGAAAAAAAATTTACCTTGGTAAAAGTTGAAAAATCGACCCTGAATTTCTTCGACTAGGGTGGAACATATTTTCATATAAATTCAGTCTTTAGGTGTTAAGCAGCAGCAAGACCTTACCAGTTCACTTCTTATACTTAAAAGTTGTTTTCCTTATTTTTCTTTATTATTTTTATGGTGGTAAATGATATTTACGATCCCCAGTGGCACCAAAGAGCCATGCCATCTTGTGGTGTGCTGAAGGCAGATGGACACCACCTTGGAGCTCTGTTTATGTCATGAAATTGCCCTTATCAATGCTGATTAATCCAAACCTGACATAACTTATTCCAGCCTACTCTATTTCTTGCCATATAATGTGTGCTTTTCCCAAGGCTGTGGAGTCAGTGTTGGAGTTGGAAACAGTTACAGTAAGGCCTCACTACACTGGACTAATTGGGGCCCAAGTCATTCTGAGAAATGTGAAATTCCGATAAAAGCGACAACCAGACTTTCCTCTGTTGATCCGGACTTTTTCTGATATATCAGACATTAGTCTGGATTGCACCAATCGTTTTTAAACTGTTTTCACCACTATTGCAGTACTGTACTGTGTTATACCTTCACTACATTAATCAAATGGTATAATAATACTGTACTGTACACTGATAAACATGTCTTTTACTTGTCTTATTGTAGTGAACATAGCTGAAGTGGTCAGGCAGTCCGGATTGCTTCTGGTTTTATCGGACTTTTTCCAATATATAGGAGTTTAGTCTGGTAGCTCCTCGAGTCCGATAAAAGCAAATGCCAGTCTATTGAAGTCCGTTACATTGAGGTTTTACTGTATGGTGATGCTGGAGTTGGAGTTGGTAAAAAAGTCCCAACTCCGACTCTGACCACCAGTAAAGAAATTTTCAAACACAATGTAGATGTCATGTGGAAATATTGCCTTTCAGACTACAGCTTCTTCAGTTTTATTTCTTGTTGATGCTGCAGTTCTTTTTTTCTTTTCTCTTATTTTCCACATTTTATTTAGGAGTTGTTTGTTATTCTCCTGTTCTTTGTTTACGCTGAACATAAACACAGGTGCTGTTATTCGTCAATATAGCTACAAGGGTGAGGAGACTGTAGCACCAGTCGAGCAGGGCAGTACTCCCAAGGAGGATGGAAAGCTGATGACAGGGAGAGCTGGAGCTCCCGTTTCATCAGCCCTCAGGACTTGTTCCTGACCATCCTCCTTTGCTGAACTTTTTCAGTGTCTCAGTTACACAGAGAGTAGACCAGCATGCTCTCCAATACAAGTTTCTCTAACTGTCAACACCAAACTACATACACGCTACACACTACACTTCCTTTTCAAAATGTCTTCAAAATGGCGCACAAAAATCATGCCTCGGAGTCCGCAGGGGGGGGGACCATAAATGCCCCCACCATCCGCCCCTCTCCCGGTGACGACTCAAAGAGCTGCCTGGAACCACTGTCTGACTCACTCCTTCTTCATTTCTGTAACATTCGCGGCCTTTCCTCTAACTTTCACACTGTCGAGCACCACCTCTTCTCCTCTAAACCTCACCTTCTCTTTCCCACTGAGACACAGCTGTCTGAGGCAACTGACAGCAAACCCTTTTCTGTATCCTTCTACTTTCTTTATTCTCGTTTCAAAGCCAAAGGTGGCTGTTGTGTATATGTATGCAATAATCTATCTTGCTCTCGTGTTCCTGAACTTGATTCTTCTGAATTCTTTACTCTCTGGCTTCGGCTTTCCTGTCATTCTCTGACTAAATATATCTGTGCTGTTTACTTATCTCCTAATTCTACTGACTATCAAAAATTCTTTGACTATCTTACTTCTACGATGGAACGCATTCTATTCATTTCTCCTTTCTCTGAAATCTCCATTCTAGGAGATTTCAATGTTCACCACCACCTTTGGCTCTCCTCTCCTTTCACTGATCCACCTGGTGAACAAGCCT
>JAGKTI010007706.1:0-16529 GCA_018397915.1 Birgus latro | reverse complement strand
TTTCTTTACCCCTGCACAGTTGTTGACCTTGTACACGGGTTTTATTCGCCCGTGTATGGAGTACAACTCTCATGTGTGGGGAGGCTCCCCACATGCAGCTCTTCTCAATAGGGTGGAGTCAAAGGCTTTTCGTCTCATTAACTCTCCTCCTCTTACTGGCTCCCTTCAACCTTTGTCTCTACGCCGCTTTGTTGCTTCTTTATCTCTCTTCTATCTCTACTTCAATGGTCACTGTTCCTCTGAACTGTCTGCTTGCATCCCTCCACCTCTACGACGGGCACGTAGTACCCGTCTTGCAACAAACTCTCATCCCTTTTCTGGTCAGCTCTCTAATGCAAGAGTTAACCGTTACTCCCAGTCCTTCATTTATGCAGCTGGTCAACTCTGGAACTGTCTCCCTCTGTCTGTATTCCCTACTTCCTACGATCTCCAGTCTTTCAAACGCAGTGTGTCCAGGCATCTCGAAATGAATGGATCTTGAATTTGGCTCTCTTTTGTATTGTTTTTACTTTTTCTTGGAAGGAACAGTATGCGGGCCCTGGCCTTTGGTTTCTTCTTCCTTGCATTTAAAAAAAAAAAGTACTGTAGTCATGAGGAAATGCTTTGGCATTAATATAGAGTGGTCCTATTGTCTTATTCTGGTGCTGAGCTATATAAAATAAACTGGAAAAGGACCAGAATCTCAGCCTGTTTGAAATGAATGAACTATAGCACAACCTCCTTGCCCTGTTCCAGATCTAGCCAGTGAACCAAGTCCAACCAGTGCTGAGAAACGGAAGTGGTCCTTTAAGAATCATTTTTGCCGTAAGTCATCTTCAGGTTCAGTGGCCAATATGGTGAGTGGTCCAGCCCCAACTAAGAAAGAATCTGCCACATTCTACTTGACACTGACCATTGAGGCTGGTGGTGCAGGCCAGGACAACGGAGAGTTATCTGATACATCTCAGCGCACAGTACGATCTGATTCTGAGAGTGTTGTATCTTCGGTTAGTGCTCATGATCAGCGTAAGTCCAGCACCCCATCATTGGTTTCCCTGACTACACAAGGCTCAGCTGATGCTCCTGCACCCCCATTACTCCATTCTGAATCCCACCCAACAGCAGTAACTGCCCGCCGACCCAACTCAGCCAACTATGGGAGGAAGAGCTCTTCTGGATCTGGTGGTCAGGGCCCTGTCAGACCCCGCACAGCCCCTCCTGCACCACCACCAAAAGGTACACTTATTTTTTAAAATACCCATATCATCAGTGCCGCATTTATGCTTGTCTTAGCTATTATAGTGCAGTACAGTATGTGAACTATGGCTTGCAATACTTTACCTGTAGTGTAATATTATGGCACACCTTATGTGAAATTGCCAGTTTCACTGCAAAATCTGTCCTCCCCCCCAATTCGTGATTTCTGCCTACCTGTTTCTATTGTTGAATACAGTACAGTAGTTTGAAGATGATTAACGATGATTATTGGATGAAGTACAGTAAAATCCCATGTTAGTGCAGCTAGATGGGAGTAAGAACTTTGGCAGGTGCTTTGCCATATGGAAAATTACTGGTAAATAATCATCCTAGCATATTGTAGCTTTTAGTTTTCTACAGTGTAATACAAGTATACCTACAACGACCATTTAATATCCTGTCATCCGTTCCCAAAGAATTTTTTTAGGTGCTGTGTCTCTTTTAAACCTTATGTATTGTGCAACACTACCTGTAGTTACTATTCTGTACATTTGGTAATGGAAAGTAATATTGCTCATTTATAGGTATGGTTAGGTTACTGAATTGCCAGAGTTCATGCAACTTTGACATGACAACATTTTTGCAAAGTAAATGATCATTAACTATGGGTCTCTTTGTGTTTAGTGCCTGAAGAGCTAAGTATCCCATACCCCTTATTACATAGTTATTCTGTAGAAACAAAAATCACATTTGTGTTGACAGGCACAGAAAATTCCTTTAATGTGAATCTCCCCACATATTGGTATGATAATGTTCTTTTGGTGAAGTAGTCAGGTGCATAGCAAAGGTCTTTTGTCCCTGTCATTCTCTTGGAGTGTACTACCTTCACCTGGTCAGCCTTGCCTATCTTGTTTAGTCTTGGCTGTTTTTTCCATGGTGTTTTATTGCAGACACTTTCCTGTGTTCTTCCAAGCAGTTCATCATAAGATTGTGTTCTTTGTGGATGTCCTTTTGCCTCTATAGTGCAAGTTGTTAGATATTTTTGAATGTCTTGGCAGGATAATTAGTGTTAGTTCATTTCTCCTCTTCTCTTCCTCGTTTCTCCCCACCCCTCCTCCCCACCTCCTGTTTCCCCTCTCCCTTCCCATTCCTGTTAAGCCTGCTTGGCTCAGGTGGATCAGGTATTCCTTGTGTGTGTGTGTGTGTGTGTGTGTGTGTGTGTGTGTGTGTGTGAGTGAGTGAGTGAATGAGTGAAACCTGCACAGCAGTTTTCGCTCTGGATGTAGTTTAGTGATATTTGTTCATTCCTTTTTTTTGGGGGGGGGAAGGGGGGTTCACCTTTAATTGTTGGTTAGATTGTATTTTCTTATTTTATGTTTTTATGTTTGTCTTTTATTATCATATTTGTTGTTTTGGACTAGAATAGGATGAACATCTGTCCAAGGAAACATGCTTGCCTCCCCCTACTTCATGTCAGAACAAGAGGTGTCAGGTTGGTCAGTTCTGGATGCTGGCTTCTTGTTGTTTGAGATCCAGAGTTCATCCATTTGGACACCCATTGCCTTGTGTCCTACAGGTTGCCTGTCTTGTCTCCATGGCATCACATTCAACACAGAAACCATGTCTTTCTGGCCAGTGCTTTTTGAGATGGCATCATGGTGGATGCAAACCTCTTTTGAAGGAACTGTTCTGTTATCAAGCCTTGTTTCCAGTGCTATTGCTGCTCATCCCCTACAGTGGGACTAGAGGTCATTTGGTCAGAGCTTCTAGATGGATGTGCAAGAGATCAAGTCCTGTCATGAGGACTTACTTGGATACACACAGAAATCTTAACATGTAAACTACAACTTAAACTCAGTAGAAGACTTGGCCCCGACTGGAACATAACTGAATAAATCCTGAAATAAAGGGGCCTTTTGTATAAAAACATGATTTTTTTTTTCTTTAAGTGTTATTCACAAGTAATAGGGTGGTGTAGAGCCACTTGGCTTATGATGACTTGCCCTCGAGTGTAACATGTACTTGTCTGCAAGATAACTGGTTGTCAAGCCAGTGTCTGGAGTTCTTCTCCATGTTTGTGTTGTAGATTCTGGTGATTACTTTGCATCAGGGGATGACATCGACGGCTTAACGTATGTCTATTGTTGCAAGGAGTGTACACCCGAAAGCCCTAATCCCCCCCCGGGTAGCCAGAGTCACGGCCAGGGAGCAACCAGGCGATCGAACACCCCACACCCACTGCCTCTACCCCAACCCCAGTGTAAGCGTTGTTGGATAGATGTGGAACGACGAAAGCTGGTGATGTTACAGTGTGTCAGGATTGTTTTTATGGACAATCAGAACCAGTAGGGGTAAGTATTTAAAAGTATTTAATGTGTAATACTGTGCTGTTATCCACAGCATATGAGAAAGGCACAAAATTGAAAGAAGACCTGCAATGTATCATATGTTATTGTCTACATACACATCCTGTATTATAATGTTACAAATAAGTACAGTATAGTAAAGTGAACAGCATCTGTTGAAAGATATGATGTCTTTTCTCATCCATTCTGGATCCCACCTCCACCACCTTACTCTCTGGGTTCCTGTCTCCACAAAACATCACATTTACTCTCCCGTCCACCAGTCCCACTCTTTGTTAACCAACATAAACTAAGATACAGATGAAATGATCTGTCAAGTACTGATCACATTAATAATATCATACACCTCTTTATTAAGCATCAACAAATCAGTAACATACAGTACTTCAGTACACCTGCGAACTATTTCATCCTGTTGTAAGAGGTTACGTGACATACTGCAAGTTGGACTTTGTATTACAAGGATATGCAGTTGTTCATCGTTAACACTAGCTGTGTGTGGTTTTGAACGTTCATTAATTAATATTAACATGGCAATTTAAGCCTTACATTTATAAACACGCAAGCTTTACGATCCTGTCATTTTTTGATGAACCAAATGAATCAGTGATCAGCTCTGACGAACCACAGACTCTCAGCTCAGACGAAAATATTCCGACCCCTCGTCACAACAGTGGCACAATGTCATTATGTATATGATTGAATGTGGGTTATTTGTATACATAATGACATTGTGTCATTGTTTTGACAAGAGGTCGGCATATTTTCGTTTAGGCAGAGAGTTTGCGGTTCATCAGAGTCGATCTCTAGCTCATTTGGTTCATCCAGTAATGATAGGAACATAAACCTTATGCATTTATAATGTAAGGCTTAAATTGCCACATTAATGTGCATTAATGGACATCCAAAACCACACACAACTAGTGTTATTGATATACAACTGTATGTCCTTGTAACACAAGGTCCAACTTGCAGTGTGTATGTCACATAACAGCTTACAACAGGATAAAATAGTTGGCAGGTATACAGAAGTATTGAATGTTACTGATTTGTTGATACTTAATACAGAGGTGTATGATGATTTTAATATGATCAGTACTTGAAGGATCATTTCATCAGGATCTTAGTTTATGTTGGTTAACAGAGGGTGGGACTGGGGGATGGGAGAGTAAATATGATGTTTTGTGGAGACAGGAACCCAGAGAATGGGGTGGTGGAGGTGGGAGCCAGAATGGATGAAAAAAAACATCTTATCTTTCAACAGATGTTGTTCACTATGCTATACTTATTTGTAACATTATAATACAGGACGTATGGACACAATAACACGTAAAACATTGTAGGTCTTTTTTCATTTTCATTCCGTTCTCGCATGTTGTGGATAACAGCACTATTACACATTAAATACATTTATATACTTATTCTACTGGTTCTGATTTCCATAAAAACAATCATGATACATCGTAACATCACCGCTTAGGCCAATCCACATCTATCCAACAATGTATACCCTGGGGATTAGGGTAGAAGTGGTGGGTGTGGGGTGTTTGATCACCTGGTCGCTCACTGGGTGTGACTCCAGCTACTAGGGAGGGAGAAACTAGTGCTTTCGGGTATACATTATGCAGGTTGTGCAGGGTTGGTGCCATCAGTTGCATGTTGTGTGGGTTGGTTAAGGCATTTGTGGAGTGTAGCATTTTAAAGCAGTGTTACTGTTGCTCTTGTTGAACTATAGTCCGTTTGGCTGAGCAGACCTGTTGACCACTGGTAAGCCACTGCATCTGTGGGGTTGTCTTACAAGTTTAGTACATTACATAAACCACGTCAATGTCCCCTTGTGGTAGACAGCGTTTCACTAAAGTCGCATTAGGAGAGAAATTTGAAGTGGTTTGGTTCCTGAGTGGGTGCATCAGCTACTTCACTGAGGGTCCACAGAGCCACCACATGCAGGCTCCTAATCTGTAGAGCTATGTCAAAGGTTTCAGTATTATTTAAGAGGTAATACTGAAGGGGCCAGGCTTTTTTACACTTTGTGAGTCACAAACTGGTAATGGATGCTGAATTATTAGTACTTTTTCATTTATCACTGTATTATACCATAAAAATATATGGGTATGATCAGTGTTCAGAATGCATGGGGGAGGGGTTACCCCTTCAGATAGAGTGAAGATCCATGGAAATAGTTCAAGGAGGAGGACCCGCCGTGGATCATAAGAAGTCCCCTCTAATAAGATGTGTTTGCAATTGTTATGACATTTATTTCACATACAGTTTATGTCATTCAGAAAGTGAACAAGAACATATCCTTTATTACTTTCATTGTGAAAGTTAGGAGACCACAGCAGTTCACTTGAACCTATTAACAATATTCAGCATATCGTGAAAAAGACACAAGTTTTGTAGTTCATAATATTGTTTTAAAACTTATTTTTTAAAAACTTATTATTAGGCATACTTTACACTCTCTCCTCTTTCTTTCCTTTATTCTTTTCTCTTCCTTCTGCCTGTGGATGACTCTACACTGAGTGACAAACCAGATGGTTTCCTCTATGCCAGGAAACCATTTACTATGCTGAGTGGTAACCAAATTTTGGTGCCTGGTGGTTTATTGGGTAATTTTGGCACTCCAATCGGATTTGAGTTGGTGAAGGTTTATATCCAAGGGGTGGTTGGGGTTTATTCCTCACGTAATGCCACTCAGGGATGAGTGAGGCTTGTCACTTTCATCTTAAATGTCAGGACCTACTTGCCTAGCCCCGGGCTTCTGTTGTCCTCATGGGGGAATGTAGGATTGGATGATGGATGGATGGATTTGTTTTTAGTCACCCTGACTTTATTCTATGATATGTTTACATGTTATCTGTACACTTGAAATATGCAGACTTTATTACCAGTACTAAATTTTTTCATCCCATCTGTAAGAAGATTTAGAATGATGATTCCTTAGAATTCACAATAAACTGGAGATGTAAAGATGATACACTGTGTGTATTTAGTTCCCCCCCCCTATGATATTGGGAATACAGCATTGAGAACCTGTGAATAGTGCTTTGGTATTAATTACCTACTTCATATAGCCAAATATTAGCCTGATTTCACCCATTTGTAAAAGGTCCCCCCCCCCTCACTTGGAGGGTCTCTGCTATCAAAGATGATGACCCTCCTGTCCCCCAGTAAACTGACCTGTATTGAATTTAGGATGTGATAAGTCATGAGTAAGAAAAGTGGAAATGTTCTGTTAAATACTGATTATGGTTTGTGTAGACTGGACAGGTTAAGGAGCTCTGTGATTCCTGAAAGATTTATAATAAGAAAGTCTGTTGAAAATGAGGTAGAGGAATGTATGTCTAGATGGTATGGTCAAGTGGGGCAGTGGATATAAATAGGATGGTGAAATAGGGATGTGTGAGTGATTGAATTTGAAAGTGAAATGGGGCTTAATAGGCTAAAAAGAAGGTAGATGAAGATGGTAAATGCATATGTGAGAAAGCAAGTAATGGAAGTTAGTGAAGTTAAGAAACTGACAAGGAACTGAAATGGATGGAGGAAGTATGTAAAGAGAGACACGTGAAAGGGGTTTGGTACTCCTTTTTTTAACTGGGTAACCAACGGAATAGTGGTAGGTGCGGGCACACACCATCCACTCACTCGATGTAGTGCTGCTTTGGGTGTCTGCCCTTTCCTCTCTTATTTTCTTCCTCTTCTGTCTTTCTTCCTTTCATTCTTTCCTCATCCTTCTGCCTACAGATGACTTTACATCCCCTCTTCTGTCTTTGTTTCCTTCATTCTTTCCTCTTCCCTCTGCCTATGGGTGACTGAGTGACAAGTCAAATGGTTTCCTGTACACCAGGAAACCATTTACTATGCTGGGTGGTAACCATATAACCAGATTTTGGTGCCTGGTGGTTTAGTGGGTAATTAAGGTGCTCCAGTTGGATTGAGCCTGTGTAGGTTTATATCCAAGGGGTGGTTGGGGTTTATTGCTCATGTACAGTAATGCCACCCAAGGATGAGTGAGGCTGGTCACTCTCATCTTAAATGTCAGGACCAACTTGCCTAGCCCCGGGTTCCTACTTTCTTCATGGGCGACATAAGATTGGATGATGGATGGATGGATGGATCAACAGAATAATTCATATCTGACTAGTTTATGTGATGTGCATATGTAAGGATCTATAAAGGTTGAGCCATGATTTTGAAGGCTTGAATGTGTGAATAATTTTGTGGACCATATCACTTGACATAATGTTGATAAGTCTCCCACCATTAGTTCTTTTAATCTTGGATCCTACCTCATCCATCTTTTTATGGGAATAATGGCTGGGATGATGATGGTGTTGATGACAAATTATATTTGAGCATTGCTGAATTAATCAGCTCGCAATAATGACTGATAAACTGTTACTTGTGGTACAGATAAAGATGGTGATGGTGATGGCGGTGAAGGTGAAGAACTGAGCAAGACTGAAGTAGCATCCCGACTTAACCAAATTCTGTCTTCTGGTCCAATGGCTCCTCCAGGGCGGCGTGTCCTGCGCACCTCAGATTGTTCCAGTAGTGACACATCTCCAGTTCCTGTGTTGGTTCACCCAGATGATGCTGGTTACATAGGACTTCGACCAAATTCAGTCAAGTATGCAACCATAGATGCTTCAACACTCAGCAGTCATTTTAAAGACTCCAGAATTCATGGCAATCACAGCTGCGGCCATGGTGGGGACTCTAGTGGCGATGAAAGACCTCTAGGATCAGACGTCACTAATTCTGTCGCACTTAATGTACCCAATGCCAGGACATCTGTGGCAAGTGTGGGGTCACATGGTTCTAGTGAGGGCTACATTCGACCGGGTGATATAGCATCTGCCCCACCCCCACTTCCAGCTCGACGCACCCCTGCTCCTTTACCAGCCCTCAAACCTTCTTCAGGCAAGACTTCTCTCCTTCACATATCCCCTTCTCCAATAGATGGTGATAACAACAGCTACCTGGACTTCAGCTGTAATGCCCTTATACAAGATGAGCCACTTTATGTAAGTTCACATTTTGCTGATGAGCCACTCTACCAGTTCTACACAGCCACTGTTTTGGAACGAGCAGCTCATAACCAGGGTGACTGCTCCTCTGAGGATGACTATGAGGTAAGTTAGTTTTTAAATTTCATATTCATTTGATATGATTAATTTTAAAATATAGGTTATGGTAGGCAAGTACAACACAGAAATTAAGCTTTTTGTCTTGCAGGTAGTTCGATGTTTTGTTGTGATACAGAGTCAGTCAAAGAACTCCACAAAGGTGAAATGTATCTCCAGCTACTTTGGATGTGGTGTTGTTTCTTTAGTTGTGTGAATGGCCAGTAATTTGGCATGATTTGTTGCATGCTATAGGATGCAGCCTTAATCCTTTGTAGTGTTACCTAGTGTGTGTGTATTTGTATGCAATTATGGATGGTTGGTGTCCACAGTGTAGTTTGGGTAGATCCTATCAAATTTTGTTACAGATTTTGGTGCAGATATGTTTTTGCTCTGAGTATGGAATGAGGGCCAAAGGAAAATTGTATTCTGTTTGTGTAAGAAGTGTAATCCTTTATGGTAGTGAAACACGAGTAGTAAAGATGGAAGATGTGTAGATCTGAGTGTGCAGAGTTGAGGGTAGCCAGATGGGAAATGAAGACATTGGTGATGTAATGCATATGGGAAGTTCTAGATGATTTTGACATGTGGAGAGAATTCTTTCATTTGTTTTTGAAGGCACCAACATGCTTGCATGCGTTGGCCTTGGTCACCTAATGACAGCTGTCCATGCTGCTCGAAATTAAGCTTTTTGTCTTGCGGGTAGTTCAGTGTTTTGTTGTTGTTGTTGTTGAGCAACATCATCATCTGCTCAGAGCATACCTGTGATATACTGTAGAGTCAGTCAAAGAACTCCACAGAGGTGAACTGCATGTCCAGCTACTTTGGATGTGGTGTTGTTTCTTTAGTTGTGTGAATGGCCAGTAATTTGGCATGACATGTTGCATTCTATAGGATGCAGCCTTAATCCTTTGTAGTGTTACCTAGTGTGTGTTTGTATGCAATTATGGGTGGTTGGTGTCCACAGTGTAGTTTGGGTAGATCCTATCAAATTTTGTTACATATTTGGTGCAGATATGTTTTTGCTCTGAGTATGGAATGAAGGCCAAAGGAAAATTGTATTCTGTTTGTGTAAGAAGTGTAATCCTTTATGGTAGTGAAACACGAGTAGTAAAGGTGGAAGTAACGGTAGATCTGAGTGAGCAGAGTTGAGGATGGCCAGATGGGAAATGAAGGCATTAGTGATGTGATGCATATGGTGAGCTCTAGATGATTTTGACATGTGGAGAAAATTCTTTCATTTGGCAGCTTCGCTATTCAGTTCTTTAACCCTGAAGGTCACACTCAGTGAAGGTTGAAAACTGGGTGAAGATAGATGAGTGTGAAAGTGGTGGGAAGAGTACTAAGAGCACTTGAGGTCCTACAGTATCCTCAGGGTGAAGGAATTGAAGAGAAATGCAACTGGATGTTTCATAGAATGGAGACCCACATCAGGTGAATAAGATTTTATACATGCAAGCATATAAAAAGCCTTTCAAAATTAAGTGAAAGATTCTGTTCCTTGCTGCAGCCCGGGATTAATTTCACCTCCGCTCAGACACAGCCACAACTTTCCCATCCACCATCAGTATTAATATGAAGTACCATCCATCCATTCATCCATCATCCAATCCTGTGTCGCCCCATTAATATGAAGTACCATCCATCCATTCATCCATCATCCAATCCTGTGTCGCCCCACTGGGGAGCGTAGGAACCCGGGTCTAGGGAAGTTGGTCCTGGCATTTAAGATAAGAATGACCAACCTCACTCATCCCTGAGTGGCATTACATGAGCAGTAAACCCCAACCACACCTTGGATATAAACCTTCAATGGCTTAATCAGACTGGAGTGCTTTAATTACCCACCAAACCACCAGGCACCAAAATTTGGTCATGTGGTTACCACCCAGCAGAGTAAATGGTTTCCTGGTGTACAGGAAACCATTTGGCTTGTCACTTAGTGTAGAGTCACCCACAGGAAGAAGGAAGAGGAAAGAATGAAGGGAAGACAGATAGAAGAGGGAGTGTAAAGTCACCCATAGGCAGAAGGACAAGGAAAGAATGAAGTAGAAGAGGATGGAGGAGAGGAAAGGGCAGACACCCGAGAGCAGCACTACATTGTTTTGTTTTGTTTAGTTTCGTTTTTGAAGGCTCCAACATGCTTGGATGCGTCGGCTTGGTCACCTAATGGTGGCTCTCCATGCTGCTCGATCCCTGGCAGCCTCCCTGTTCAGTCCCATAACCCTTAAGTCACACTTAATGACCTCGTCCCATGTCTTTCTCGGTCTACCCCTCCCAACCCCTCCCCCAATATTAACACCTCTCACCCTCTGTACCCAATTATCATCCCCCATCCTCTCCACATGTCCAAACCACCTCAGCCTACATCTCCTCATCACAACACCAATACACTCCAGTCCCATCCTACCTCTCAACTCTTCCATCGTAAACCCAGCCCCCCCAGGCCTTGCACGCAGGGATGCACTGCACATCCACCTAATCATTGTCATTTCTGTACGTTTAAACCTGCGAATATCCTCTTCCTTTACTGTCATTTCTGTACATTTAAACCTGCGAATATCCTCTTCCTTTACTGCCCAGGTCTCACTACCAAACAGCATCACACTCCTAACACATGCTGCATACAAAGATCCCTTAGCACGTAAGGAGAGTCCTCTCAATGTCAGGAGAGGCAGCAGCTCCCTGAACTTCTTCCAACCACTTCTCACCCTAGCAACCGAGCTAACTCCAGCCCCACCTCTGGCACATACCATGTCTCCCAAATAACGAAACGCCTCCACACACTCAAGAGACTCACCTGCAAGTTCAACCCTCTCACGCCTAACAATCTCCACCTGCTCTCCCCGACACGCCGCACACATGAAATCAGCATCATCTCGCAGTCTACCTCTAATACCACTACATCTCTTGTGCACCTACTTATCACAAACACTACACAAGATGGAATTGCTTCCCACACCCTTGTGGCAAACTGCACATGGCCACTCTCCCTCTTCTCTGATTGTACCGCCACCAACCCTAGATATCATCACTTTTGTTTTATCTGCATTTACCCTTAAGCCCTTGTACCCCATACCATCTCTCCACTTCTTAAATCTTTCCTCCGCCTCCTTTTCATTCTCCGCAATCAACACCAAATCATCAGCATACAACATCTCCCATGGGAGTCCATCTCTGAAGTCACGTGAGAGGGCTTCAAGCACCATGATAAACAACAAGGGACTCAAAACTGACCCCTGATGCACACCAACATTCACGGAAAACTCATCACTCAAAGTGACAAATTAACAAAAGTATTCCACATCTTTGAACTCCCAGCATTCAATTATCCCACTGCAATTTTTTCTTGACTGCCTCTTGATTAAAGTGAATTTGGAGTTAAGTGCCTGATGCAGTTTCTAGAACACAGAGTATTTAAGTGGAATATATTGTCATTCCATCTTGTGCAGTGTTTGTGATAAGTGGGTGTACAAGAGATGTAGTGGTATTAGAGGTAGACTGGAGATAATGCTGATTTCGTGTGTGCAATGTGTCGGGGAGAGCATGTGAAGATTGTCAGGCATGAAAGGATTGATCTTGCTGGTAAGTCTCTTGACGGTGTGGAAGAGTTTTGTTATCAGGGAGACATGTTAAGTGCTGGAGGTGGGGCTGTCTCTGTGGCTAGTGTGAGGAGTGGTTGGAAAAAGTTCAGGGAGCTGTTGGCTCTCCCGATACTGAGAGGGCTCTCCCTCCGTTCTATAGGATCTTTGCATGTGGCATGTTTTAGGAGTGTAATGCTGCATTGTAGTGAGACCTGGGCAGTAAAGAAAGAGGATATTCGCAGGCTGAGACATACAGAAATGGCAATGATTAGGTGGATGTGCAGTGCACCCTTGAGTGCGAGGCCTGGGGGGGCTGGGTTTACAATAGAAGTGTTAAGAGGTAGGATGGGACCGGAGTTTATTGTTGTTGTGATGAGGAGGGGTAGAATGAGGTGGTTTGAGCATGTGGAAGGGATGGGGGATGACAGCTGATTGAAGAAAATGAGAAGTGTTAATGTTAGAGGTAGGGTTGACAGAGGTACACCGAAAAAGACCTGGGATGAGGTAATATAACGTGACCTCAGTGATAAGGGACTGAATAGGGAGGCTGCTAGAGGTTGAGCAGCATGGAGAACTGCCATTAGGTGATCAAGGCCAATGCATGCAAGCATGTTGGAGCCTTTGAAAATGAAATGATGTAGTGCAATAACATGTAGTTATTATATAGCAGCTTTTTGTTAAATTTGGAAGTAAAGTGGGGGGGGGGACACATAGTCTTAGAGGCCAGATCCTTTATCCTTATTAAGTGACATTCACAGTATACCACTTTTGTGTACTGATTCCAGGAATGTCAAGTTCCACCTGAATATGAACAGAGTAGGAGAAAAAGGTATACTGTATATGTGTGTGGGCTTAAAAATTTAGTTAGGCATGGAGGGGAAAAATGATGACTTGATATGGTTAGAGAGTATATGAATGTGAGAAAGGAAGTTACAAGCTGAGGAAACAAAAAATATGACAAGGATAGAAATGGATGGATAAAGTATGTTTGGAAGTACATTTGGCAATAGTTGCACACTCTGTTTCTCAGTGATTTTAAAGCTGCCCATATTAAGGGGAAAAATTTGATAGATAATTTGGCAATAAGTTAGAGGTGAAATTTTAGTGATATGAATAGTGGGTGAATGGCTGGCTTGTTTCAGTCAGTGTTGTTGTTAGTTTTTCTACTTTCACGAACAATATTCTCTTTCTCATTTCTGAATCCTGCCTGCTTCATTAATACGAAATAGGGCTAGTAGAATGATCATGCAAATGTTGTTATTTGTGTTGTCATTTTCATAGTGGTTATGATAATGGGTAGACAGTTTGAAGCAATTTCTTTCATTTCTCACACTCAGCTTGCCTATAACCAGCTCTTCCATAACCCTGATCACCTAAAATGTGGTTGGCACTTAGTTAGGCCCTAAAAGTTACCACAACCTCTTCTTCGTTTTTCGTCCTTTTCATCCCATATTCAACTGGGGTTGGATGTGCGATGGCTTTTTTCCACTGCTTACTATCCTGGATTTAATCATTTCCAGTACCCAGTCTTTCCATATCTTGCGTTACAACACTTTTCCAGGTCGTCTTAGGTCTTCCTGGTGGTCGACGTCCCACCATTTCCAGTTCCTCTGCTATTCTCACACAGCTCCCTTCCTCAGTCCTCCTCTCGTGACCAAACCATCTAAGCCGCTTCTGCCTCAAGATGATATCAAGATCCTTCACCCTGCATCTTCTGGCTACCTCCTCACTCAAAACTCTGTCCTTCCATTTCACTCCCACCATGTCTCTTAACATTCTACGATCAGTACTCCTCAGAACATTCATCAGCCTATCTGTCAAAGCCCATGTTTCAGCACCATATATCAGTACTGGTCTGATGCAGGCCTTATATATTTTACTGCTGTGTCTCAGTGGTATGTGTTTGTTGGACAGTAGGCTAGCTATTTCCTTCCACTTTAACCATGCTGATGCCGCACTTGTTCTAACTGATCTCTCCACCCCTGCTTCACAGTCCAATACATCTCCTAGATAGCAGAACTGCTGCATTTCCTGTAGTGTGCCCCCATTCACCCTTAGCGCATCCTTTGCTTCATCTCCCTCTATTTCTCTTCTTTTGCAGGCTGGGCAGCAGAAATTTTTCTCTCCTCTCAAATTCTGCAGACCTGAACACCTTCTGTGGCACCACTTCCTACACTCAATGCACAACACTGAGTTCACTCCTACTCCTCTGACACAGCATCCACATGGCCATTTTCCTGACTGAATTCTTTCTACTGGTTTCTTGCCTGTCACCATTACCTTTGTTGTATCCATATTTATTTTCATTCCCCTCTTCTCCATTCCATTTTTCCATCTATTAAACATTTCCACCATTTCTTCCTTAGTCTCCGCTGTCAACACTGGGTCATCAGCATGCAGCAATTCCCATGGGCCTTCCCCCCTACATTCCCGTGTTACCTCCTCCATTACCATGTTAAACAGGAATGGACTGAGTGCTGACCCTTGATGTACCCCAACTCCTATTCCAAAATTTCCTGATGTTCCTGCTGTTGTCTTGACTTTTGATCTTGTATCAATATAGAGAGACATGACAGCTGCAATGAGCCTCTCAGACACATTCTGTCTTCTCAAGGCCCACTCTGTAACTATCCTTGGTATTCTATCAAAAGCTTTTTCCAGGTCCACAAACGCATGGTACAAGCATTTCCTCCTCTGTTGAAACTTTTCCTGCAACTGTCTCATGATGAATATTGCATCTGTTGTGGATTTACCTGTGCAAAATCCAAACTCTTGGTTATCTATCTTCACTATCTGCTTCAGCCTTCCTTCCAGCACCTTTTCAAATATCTTCATTCCATGCTTCAACAGTCTGACTCCTTGGTACTTTTCACACAGTAGGGCATCTCCTTTGCCTTTATAAATTGGCATTGTCCAGCTATCTCTCCAGTCCTCAGGTGGCTGTCCTCCTACTATGATGTTATTAAAATTCCTTGCCATTTCATTTATACCAGTACTTCCAGCCTTTATCAGATCACCTGTTATACCTGTTGGGCTGGGAGCTCTCCCGGTATTTATTTCCTTAACCCGAGGTGTCCCGCCGACGTATGGGTACATCGCAATGTTTTATCACAGCTAGACCCATCGACGTACCCATACGTTACGCAATTGCAAGGTCAGTCATTTGCACAGTTTTCAAGTTTCATAGGTGATTTTTGGTAGGCATATGTGGGAGACCTTCCTCTGTCTGCTGTCAAGTGGGGATACTGTCTGGCCCCACCTGACCCCCCCTTCCCCCTCCCTCACACACTCGGCAATTCACATGTTAGCAGTGACCTGGCCAGTAAAGACCTGTCGTGCCACAGTCTCTCCAGTGACAAAATTCACTGTGAAAGTGATTCCTGAGGTGGAGGACAAAGAAGTAAAGAAGCTAGAGCAAGAAACATACTGAAGTGATGAGGTGGTAATATCATAAAGGAAGGTGCCATATGTGGATGTGTTTGGTGACTGAACAATGCTTCTGTTGCCTATATAACTGTGTGAAAACCAATATAGTCTTGTACTACACATAAATTTGTACCAAATAAATAAATAAATACGTAATTCAAAGTGGCTTGAATTAGTTTACCCTCCCATAGTTTGTTTTCTTTGTAGCCAGGTGCCATGAGAAGGAAGGAAAACGTAAGGCTGACTGACACCTGTACACCTCAGGTGTACACCTCTTTGAATTTTCAATGTTTCTCACCAAAAGCGAAGGTTTGAGCCAAAAAAACTGGGGGGTATCGGAGGTAGGAAATCGGTCGGGACGTGACGGGTTAAGACTATCTCCACTTCAACTTTTGTTGTCACTGCAACTGGCCCTTCAACTTTTTCCATCTCTTCTATCTCATAATTATATTCTTCATTTAACACCTCATCAAAGTACCTCTTCCACCTTTCCAGTACAGTATTTCTGCCTTAGTTTTTATTTCCCCATTTTCTTCCATTACAGATTTAGCTCCCACCACAACTTTCCTTCCTCATCTGTCTTTCAGTTTTAAACATTTTTGTCCATCTTTGTGCACTCTCCAGATCTCTATTCCAACTTTCCCAGGCCACCCTTTTTGCTCTGGCCACTTTTTTCTTTGCCTATCTTTTCTTTTCATTGTATTCACTTCTGTCTTCTTTCCTTTCACACACACAGCTATATTCACCATAATGCAAGATATTGATCCAAACATTGATCACAAATGACATTATCTGTCAGTGCATAGATGTATTTGCCAAAGCATGGATCACAGGACTGTTCACAGGTT
>JAGKTI010007705.1:0-16529 GCA_018397915.1 Birgus latro | reverse complement strand
TTTCTTTACCCCTGCACAGTTGTTGACCTTGTACACGGGTTTTATTCGCCCGTGTATGGAGTACAACTCTCATGTGTGGGGAGGCTCCCCACATGCAGCTCTTCTCAATAGGGTGGAGTCAAAGGCTTTTCGTCTCATTAACTCTCCTCCTCTTACTGGCTCCCTTCAACCTTTGTCTCTACGCCGCTTTGTTGCTTCTTTATCTCTCTTCTATCTCTACTTCAATGGTCACTGTTCCTCTGAACTGTCTGCTTGCATCCCTCCACCTCTACGACGGGCACGTAGTACCCGTCTTGCAACAAACTCTCATCCCTTTTCTGGTCAGCTCTCTAATGCAAGAGTTAACCGTTACTCCCAGTCCTTCATTTATGCAGCTGGTCAACTCTGGAACTGTCTCCCTCTGTCTGTATTCCCTACTTCCTACGATCTCCAGTCTTTCAAACGCAGTGTGTCCAGGCATCTCGAAATGAATGGATCTTGAATTTGGCTCTCTTTTGTATTGTTTTTACTTTTTCTTGGAAGGAACAGTATGCGGGCCCTGGCCTTTGGTTTCTTCTTCCTTGCATTTAAAAAAAAAAAAAAACTGTAGTCATGAGGAAATGCTTTGGCATTAATATAGAGTGGTCCTATTGTCTTATTCTGGTGCTGAGCTATATAAAATAAACTGGAAAAGGACCAGAATCTCAGCCTGTTTGAAATGAATGAACTATAGCACAACCTCCTTGCCCTGTTCCAGATCTAGCCAGTGAACCAAGTCCAACCAGTGCTGAGAAACGGAAGTGGTCCTTTAAGAATCATTTTTGCCGTAAGTCATCTTCAGGTTCAGTGGCCAATGTGGTGAGTGGTCCAGCCCCAACTAAGAAAGAATCTGCCACATTCTACTTGACACTGACCATTGAGGCTGGTGGTGCAGGCCAGGACAACGGAGAGTTATCTGATACATCTCAGCGCACAGTACGATCTGATTCTGAGAGTGTTGTATCTTCGGTTAGTGCTCATGATCAGCGTAAGTGCAGCACCCCATCATTGGTTTCCCTGACTACACAAGGCTCAGCTGATGCTCCTGCACCCCCATTACTCCATTCTGAATCCCACCCAACAGCAGTAACTGCCCGCCGACCCAACTCGGCCAACTATGGGAGGAAGAGCTCTTCTGGATCTGGTGGTCAGGGCCCTGTCAGACCCCGCACAGCCCCTCCTGCACCACCACCAAAAGGTACACTTATTTTTTAAAATACCCATATCATCAGTGCCGCATTTATGCTTGTCTTAGCTATTATAGTGCAGTACAGTATGTGAACTATGGCTTGCAATACTTTACCTGTAGTGTAATATTATGGCACACCTTATGTGAAATTGCCAGTTTCACTGCAAAATCTGTCCTCCCCCCCAGTTCGTGATTTCTGCCTACCTGTTTCTATTGTTGAATACAGTACAGTAGTTTGAAGATGATTAACGATGATTATTGGATGAAGTACAGTAAAATCCCATGTTAGTGCAGCTAGATGGGAGTAAGAACTTTGGCAGGTGCTTTGCCATATGGAAAATTACTGGTAAATAATCATCCTAGCATATTGTAGCTTTTAGTTTTCTACAGTGTAATACAAGTATACCTACAACGACCATTTAATATCCTGTCATCCGTTCCCAAAGAATTTTTTTAGGTGCTGTGTCTCTTTTAAACCTTATGTATTGTGCAACACTATCTGTAGTTACTATTCTGTACATTTGGTAATGGAAAGTAATATTGCTCATTTATAGGTATGGTTAGGTTACTGAATTGCCAGAGTTCATGCAACTTTGACATGACAACATTTTTGCAAAGTAAATGATCATTAACTATGGGTCTCTTTGTGTTTAGTGCCTGAAGAGCTAAGTATCCCATACCCCTTATTACATAGTTATTCTGTAGAAACAAAAATCACATTTGTGTTGACAGGCACAGAAAATTCCTTTAATGTGAATCTCCCCACATATTGGTATGATAATGTTCTTTTGGTGAAGTAGTCAGGTGCATAGCAAAGGTCTTTTGTCCCTGTCATTCTCTTGGAGTGTACTACCTTCACCTGGTCAGCCTTGCCTATCTTGTTTAGTCTTGGCTGTTTTTTCCATGGTGTTTTATTGCAGACACTTTCCTGTGTTCTTCCAAGCAGTTCATCATAAGATTGTGTTCTTTGTGGATGTCCTTTTGCCTCTATAGTGCAAGTTGTTAGATATTTTTGAATGTCTTGGCAGGATAATTAGTGTTAGTTCATTTCTCCTCTTCTCTTCCTCGTTTCTCCCCACCCCTCCTCCCCACCTCCTGTTTCCCCTCTCCCTTCCCATTCCTGTTAAGCCTGCTTGGCTCAGGTGGATCAGGTATTCCTTGTGTGTGTGTGTGTGTGTGTGTGTGTGTGTGTGTGTGTGTGAGTGAGTGAGTGAATGAGTGAAACCTGCACAGCAGTTTTCGCTCTGGATGTAGTTTAGTGATATTTGTTCATTCCTTTTTTTTGGGGGGGGGAAGGGGGGTTCACCTTTAATTGTTGGTTAGATTGTATTTTCTTATTTTATGTTTTTATGTTTGTCTTTTATTATCATATTTGTTGTTTTGGACTAGAATAGGATGAACATCTGTCCAAGGAAACATGCTTGCCTCCCCCTACTTCATGTCAGAACAAGAGGTGTCAGGTTGGTCAGTTCTGGATGCTGGCTTCTTGTTGTTTGAGATCCAGAGTTCATCCATTTGGATACCCATTGCCTTGTGTCCTACAGGTTGCCTGTCTTGTCTCCATGGCATCACATTCAACACAGAAACCATGTCTTTCTGGCCAGTGCTTTTTGAGATGGCATCATGGTGGATGCAAACCTCTTTTGAAGGAACTGTTCTGTTATCAAGCCTTGTTTCCAGTGCTATTGCTGCTCATCCCCTACAGTGGGACTAGAGGTCATTTGGTCAGAGCTTCTAGATGGATGTGCAAGAGATCAAGTCCTGTCATGAGGACTTACTTGGATACACACAGAAATCTTAACATGTAAACTACAACTTAAACTCAGTAGAAGACTTGGCCCCGACTGGAACATAACTGAATAAATCCTGAAATAAAGGGGCCTTTTGTATAAAAACATGATTTTTTTTTTCTTTAAGTGTTATTCACAAGTAATAGGGTGGTGTAGAGCCACTTGGCTTATGATGACTTGCCCTCGAGTGTAACATGTACTTGTCTGCAAGATAACTGGTTGTCAAGCCAGTGTCTGGAGTTCTTCTCCATGTTTGTGTTGTAGATTCTGGTGATTACTTTGCATCAGGGGATGACATCGACGGCTTAACGTATGTCTATTGTTGCAAGGAGTGTACACCCGAAAGCCCTAATCCCCCCCCGGGTAGCCAGAGTCACGGCCAGGGAGCAACCAGGCGATCGAACACCCCACACCCACTGCCTCTACCCCAACCCCAGTGTAAGCGTTGTTGGATAGATGTGGAACGACGAAAGCTGGTGATGTTACAGTGTGTCAGGATTGTTTTTATGGACAATCAGAACCAGTAGGGGTAAGTATTTAAAAGTATTTAATGTGTAATACTGTGCTGTTATCCACAGCATATGAGAAAGGCACAAAAATGAAAGAAGACCTGCAATGTATCATATGTTATTGTCTACATACACATCCTGTATTATAATGTTACAAATAAGTACAGTATAGTAAAGTGAACAGCATCTGTTGAAAGATATGATGTCTTTTCTCATCCATTCTGGATCCCACCTCCACCACCTTACTCTCTGGGTTCCTGTCTCCACAAAACATCACATTTACTCTCCCGTCCACCAGTCCCACTCTTTGTTAACCAACATAAACTAAGATACAGATGAAATGATCTGTCAAGTACTGATCACATTAATAATATCATACACCTCTTTATTAAGCATCAACAAATCAGTAACATACAGTACTTCAGTACACCTGCGAACTATTTCATCCTGTTGTAAGAGGTTACGTGACATACTGCAAGTTGGACTTTGTATTACAAGGATATGCAGTTGTTCATCGTTAACACTAGCTGTGTGTGGTTTTGAACGTTCATTAATTAATATTAACATGGCAATTTAAGCCTTACATTTATAAACACGCAAGCTTTACGATCCTGTCATTTTTTGATGAACCAAATGAATCAGTGATCAGCTCTGACGAACCACAGACTCTCAGCTCAGACGAAAATATTCCGACCCCTCGTCACAACAGTGGCACAATGTCATTATGTATATGATTGAATGTGGGTTATTTGTATACATAATGACATTGTGTCATTGTTTTGACAAGAGGTCGGCATATTTTCGTTTAGGCAGAGAGTTTGCGGTTCATCAGAGTCGATCTCTAGCTCATTTGGTTCATCCAGTAATGATAGGAACATAAACCTTATGCATTTATAATGTAAGGCTTAAATTGCCACATTAATGTGCATTAATGGACATCCAAAACCACACACAACTAGTGTTATTGATATACAACTGTATGTCCTTGTAACACAAGGTCCAACTTGCAGTGTGTATGTCACATAACAGCTTACAACAGGATAAAATAGTTGGCAGGTATACAGAAGTATTGAATGTTACTGATTTGTTGATACTTAATACAGAGGTGTATGATGATTTTAATATGATCAGTACTTGAAGGATCATTTCATCAGGATCTTAGTTTATGTTGGTTAACAGAGGGTGGGACTGGGGGATGGGAGAGTAAATATGATGTTTTGTGGAGACAGGAACCCAGAGAATGGGGTGGTGGAGGTGGGAGCTAGAATGGATGAAAAAAAACATCTTATCTTTCAACAGATGTTGTTCACTATACTATACTTATTTGTAACATTATAATACAGGACGTATGGACACAATAACACGTAAAACATTGTAGGTCTTTTTTCATTTTCATTCCGTTCTCGCATGTTGTGGATAACAGCACAGTATTACACATTAAATACATTTATATACTTATTCTACTGGTTCTGATTTCCATAAAAACAATCATGATACATCGTAACATCACCGCTTAGGCCAATCCACATCTATCCAACAATGCATACCCTGGGGATTAGGGTAGAAGTGGTGGGTGTGGGGTGTTTGATCACCTGGTCGCTCACTGGGTGTGACTCCAGCTACTAGGGAGGGAGAAACTAGTGCTTTCGGGTATACTTTATGCAGGTTGTGCAGGGTTGGTGCCATCAGTTGCATGTTGTGTGGGTTGGTTAAGGCATTTGTGGAGTGTAGCATTTTAAAGCAGTGTTACTGTTGCTCTTGTTGAACTATAGTCCGTTTGGCTGAGCAGACCTGTTGACCACTGGTAAGCCACTGCATCTGTGGGGTTGTCTTACAAGTTTAGTACATTACATAAACCACGTCAATGTCCCCTTGTGGTAGACAGCGTTTCACTAAAGTCGCATTAGGAGAGAAATTTGAAGTGGTTTGGTTCCTGAGTGGGTGCATCAGCTACTTCACTGAGGGTCCACAGAGCCACCACATGCAGGCTCCTAATCTGTAGAGCTATGTCAAAGGTTTCAGTATTATTTAAGAGGTAATACTGAAGGGGCCAGGCTTTTTTACACTTTGTGAGTCACAAACTGGTAATGGATGCTGAATTATTAGTACTTTTTCATTTATCACTGTATTATACCATAAAAATATATGGGTATGATCAGTGTTCAGAATGCATGGGGGAGGGGTTACCCCTTCAGATAGAGTGAAGATCCATGGAAATAGTTCAAGGAGGAGGACCCGCCGTGGATCATAAGAAGTCCCCTCTAATAAGATGTGTTTGCAATTGTTATGACATTTATTACACATACAGTTTATGTCATTCAGAAAGTGAACAAGAACATATCCTTTATTACTTTCATTGTGAAAGTTAGGAGACCACAGCAGTTCACTTGAACCTATTAACAATATTCAGCATATCGTGAAAAAGACACAAGTTTCGTAGTTCATAATATTGTTTTAAAACTTATTTTTTAAAAACTTATTATTAGGCATACTTTACACTCTCTCCTCTTTCTTTCCTTTATTCTTTTCTCTTCCTTCTGCCTGTGGATGACTCTACACTGAGTGACAAACCAGATGGTTTCCTCTATGCCAGGAAACCATTTACTATGCTGAGTGGTAACCAAATTTTGGTGCCTGGTGGTTTATTGGGTAATTTTGGCACTCCAATCGGATTTGAGTTGGTGAAGGTTTATATCCAAGGGGTGGTTGGGGTTTATTCCTCACGTAATGCCACTCAGGGATGAGTGAGGCTTGTCACTTTCATCTTAAATGTCAGGACCTACTTGCCTAGCCCCGGGCTTCTGTTGTCCTCATGGGGGAATGTAGGATTGGATGATGGATGGATGGATTTGTTTTTAGTCACCCTGACTTTATTCTATGATATGTTTACATGTTATCTGTACACTTGAAATATGCAGACTTTATTACCAGTACTAAATTTTTTCATCCCATCTGTAAGAAGATTTAGAATGATGATTCCTTAGAATTCACAATAAACTGGAGATGTAAAGATGATACACTGTGTGTATTTAGTTCCCCCCCCCCCCTATGATATTGGGAATACAGCATTGAGAACCTGTGAATAGTGCTTTGGTATTAATTACCTACTTCATATAGCCAAATATTAGCCTGATTTCACCCATTTGTAAAAGGTCCCCCCCCCCTCACTTGGAGGGTCTCTGCTATCAAAGATGATGACCCTCCTGTCCCCCAGTAAACTGACCTGTATTGAATTTAGGATGTGATAAGTCATGAGTAAGAAAAGTGGAAATGTTCTGTTAAATACTGATTATGGTTTGTGTAGACTGGACAGGTTAAGGAGCTCTGTGATTCCTGAAAGATTTATAATAAGAAAGTCTGTTGAAAATGAGGTAGAGGAATGTATGTCTAGATGGTATGGTCAAGTGGGGCAGTGGATATAAATAGGATGGTGAAATAGGGATGTGTGAGTGATTGAATTTGAAAGTGAAATGGGGCTTAATAGGCTAAAAAGAAGGTAGATGAAGATGGTAAATGCATATGTGAGAAAGCAAGTAATGGAAGTTAGTGAAGTTAAGAAACTGACAAGGAACTGAAATGGATGGAGGAAGTATGTAAAGAGAGACACGTGAAAGGGGTTTGGTACTCCTTTTTTTAACTGGGTAACCAACGGAATAGTGGTAGGTGCGGGCACACACCATCCACTCACTCGATGTAGTGCTGCTTTGGGTGTCTGCCCTTTCCTCTCTTATTTTCTTCCTCTTCTGTCTTTCTTCCTTTCATTCTTTCCTCATCCTTCTGCCTACAGATGACTTTACATCCCCTCTTCTGTCTTTGTTTCCTTCATTCTTTTCTCTTCCCTCTGCCTATGGGTGACTGAGTGACAAGTCAAATGGTTTCCTGTACACCAGGAAACCATTTACTATGCTGGGTGGTAACCATATAACCAGATTTTGGTGCCTGGTGGTTTAGTGGGTAATTAAGGTGCTCCAGTTGGATTGAGCCTGTGTAGGTTTATATCCAAGGGGTGGTTGGGGTTTATTGCTCATGTACAGTAATGCCACCCAAGGATGAGTGAGGCTGGTCACTCTCATCTTAAATGTCAGGACCAACTTGCCTAGCCCCGGGTTCCTACTTTCTTCATGGGCGACATAAGATTGGATGATGGATGGATGGATGGATCAACAGAATAATTCATATCTGACTAGTTTATGTGATGTGCATATGTAAGGATCTATAAAGGTTGAGCCATGATTTTGAAGGCTTGAATGTGTGAATAATTTTGTGGACCATATCACTTGACATAATGTTGATAAGTCTCCCACCATTATGTTCTTTTAATCTTGGATCCTACCTCATCCATCTTTTTATGGGAATAATGGCTGGGATGATGATGGTGTTGATGACAAATTATATTTGAGCATTGCTGAATTAATCAGCTCGCAATAATGACTGATAAACTGTTACTTGTGGTACAGATAAAGATGGTGATGGTGATGGCGGTGAAGGTGAAGAACTGAGCAAGACTGAAGTAGCATCCCGACTTAACCAAATTCTGTCTTCTGGTCCAATGGCTCCTCCAGGGCGGCGTGTCCTGCGCACCTCAGATTGTTCCAGTAGTGACACATCTCCAGTTCCTGTGTTGGTTCACCCAGATGATGCTGGTTACATAGGACTTCGACCAAATTCAGTCAAGTATGCAACCATAGATGCTTCAACACTCAGCAGTCATTTTAAAGACTCCAGAATTCATGGCAATCACAGCTGCGGCCATGGTGGGGACTCTAGTGGCGATGAAAGACCTCTAGGATCAGACGTCACTAATTCTGTCGCACTTAATGTACCCAATGCCAGGACATCTGTGGCAAGTGTGGGGTCACATGGTTCTAGTGAGGGCTACATTCGACCGGGTGATATAGCATCTGCCCCACCCCCACTTCCAGCTCGACGCACCCCTGCTCCTTTACCAGCCCTCAAACCTTCTTCAGGCAAGACTTCTCTCCTTCACATATCCCCTTCTCCAATAGATGGTGATAACAACAGCTACCTGGACTTCAGCTGTAATGCCCTTATACAAGATGAGCCACTTTATGTAAGTTCACATTTTGCTGATGAGCCACTCTACCAGTTCTACACAGCCACTGTTTTGGAACGAGCAGCTCATAACCAGGGTGACTGCTCCTCTGAGGATGACTATGAGGTAAGTTAGTTTTTAAATTTCATATTCATTTGATATGATTAATTTTAAAATATAGGTTATGGTAGGCAAGTACAACACAGAAATTAAGCTTTTTGTCTTGCAGGTAGTTCGATGTTTTGTTGTGATACAGAGTCAGTCAAAGAACTCCACAAAGGTGAAATGTATCTCCAGCTACTTTGGATGTGGTGTTGTTTCTTTAGTTGTGTGAATGGCCAGTAATTTGGCATGATATGTTGCATGCTATAGGATGCAGCCTTAATCCTTTGTAGTGTTACCTAGTGTGTGTGTATTTGTATGCAATTATGGATGGTTGGTGTCCACAGTGTAGTTTGGGTAGATCCTATCAAATTTTGTTACAGATTTTGGTGCAGATATGTTTTTGCTCTGAGTATGGAATGAGGGCCAAAGGAAAATTGTATTCTGTTTGTGTAAGAAGTGTAATCCTTTATGGTAGTGAAACACGAGTAGTAAAGATGGAAGATGTGTAGATCTGAGTGTGCAGAGTTGAGGGTAGCCAGATGGGAAATGAAGACATTGGTGATGTGATGCATATGGGAAGTTCTAGATGATTTTGACATGTGGAGAGAATTCTTTCATTTGTTTTTGAAGGCACCAACATGCTTGCATGCGTTGGCCTTGGTCACCTAATGACAGCTGTCCATGCTGCTCGAAATTAAGCTTTTTGTCTTGCGGGTAGTTCAGTGTTTTGTTGTTGTTGTTGTTGAGCAACATCATCATCTGCTCAGAGCATACCTGTGATATACTGTAGAGTCAGTCAAAGAACTCCACAGAGGTGAACTGCATGTCCAGCTACTTTGGATTTGGTGTTGTTTCTTTAGTTGTGTGAATGGCCAGTAATTTGGCATGACATGTTGCATTCTATAGGATGCAGCCTTAATCCTTTGTAGTGTTACCTAGTGTGTGTTTGTATGCAATTATGGGTGGTTGGTGTCCACAATGTAGTTTGGGTAGATCCTATCAAATTTTGTTACATATTTGGTGCAGATATGTTTTTGCTCTGAGTATGGAATGAAGGCCAAAGGAAAATTGTATTCTGTTTGTGTAAGAAGTGTAATCCTTTATGGTAGTGAAACACGAGTAGTAAAGGTGGAAGTAACGGTAGATCTGAGTGAGCAGAGTTGAGGATGGCCAGATGGGAAATGAAGGCATTAGTGATGTGATGCATATGGTGAGCTCTAGATGATTTTGACATGTGGAGAAAATTCTTTCATTTGGCAGCTTCGCTATTCAGTTCTTTAACCCTGAAGGTCACACTCAGTGAAGGTTGAAAACTGGGTGAAGATAGATGAGTGTGAAAGTGGTGGGAAGAGTACTAAGAGCACTTGAGGTCCTACAGTATCCTCAGGGTGAAGGAATTGAAGAGAAATGCAACTGGATGTTTCATAGAATGGAGACCCACATCAGGTGAATAAGATTTTATACATGCAAGCATATAAAAAGCCTTTCAAAATTAAGTGAAAGATTCTGTTCCTTGCTGCAGCCCGGGATTAATTTCACCTCCGCTCAGACACAGCCACAACTTTCCCATCCACCATCAGTATTAATATGAAGTACCATCCATCCATTCATCCATCATCCAATCCTGTGTCGCCCCATTAATATGAAGTACCATCCATCCATTCATCCATCATCCAATCCTGTGTCGCCCCACTGGGGAGCGTAGGAACCCGGGTCTAGGGAAGTTGGTCCTGGCATTTAAGATAAGAGTGACCAACCTCACTCATCCCTGAGTGGCATTACATGAGCAGTAAACCCCAACCACACCTTGGATATAAACCTTCAATGGCTTAATCAGATTGGAGTGCTTTAATTACCCACCAAACCACCAGGCACCAAAATTTGGTCATGTGGTTACCACCCAGCAGAGTAAATGGTTTCCTGGTGTACAGGAAACCATTTGGCTTGTCACTTAGTGTAGAGTCACCCACAGGAAGAAGGAAGAGGAAAGAATGAAGGGAAGACAGATAGAAGAGGGAGTGTAAAGTCACCCATAGGCAGAAGGACAAGGAAAGAATGAAGTAGAAGAGGATGGAGGAGAGGAAAGGGCAGACACCCGAGAGCAGCACTACATTGTTTTGTTTAGTTTAGTTTCGTTTTTGAAGGCTCCAACATGCTTGGATGCGTCGGCTTGGTCACCTAATGGCGGCTCTCCATGCTGCTCGATCCCTGGCAGCCTCCCTGTTCAGTCCCATAACCCTTAAGTCACACTTAATGACCTCGTCCCATGTCTTTCTCGGTCTACCCCTCCCAACCCCTCCCCCAATATTAACACCTCTCACCCTCTGTACCCAATTATCATCCCCCATCCTCTCCACATGTCCAAACCACCTCAGCCTACATCTCCTCATCACAACACCAATACACTCCAGTCCCATCCTACCTCTCAACTCTTCCATCGTAAACCCAGCCCCCCCAGGCCTTGCACGCAGGGATGCACTGCACATCCACCTAATCATTGTCATTTCTGTACGTTTAAACCTGCGAATATCCTCTTCCTTTACTGTCATTTCTGTACATTTAAACCTGCGAATATCCTCTTCCTTTACTGCCCAGGTCTCACTACCAAACAGCATCACACTCCTAACACATGCTGCATACAAAGATCCCTTAGCACGTAAGGAGAGTCCTCTCAATGTCAGGAGAGGCAGCAGCTCCCTGAACTTCTTCCAACCACTTCTCACCCTAGCAACCGAGCTAACTCCAGCCCCACCTCTGGCACATACCATGTCTCCCAAATAACGAAACGCCTCCACACACTCAAGAGACTCACCTGCAAGTTCAACCCTCTCACGCCTAACAATCTCCACCTGCTCTCCCCGACACGCCGCACACATGAAATCAGCATCATCTCGCAGTCTACCTCTAATACCACTACATCTCTTGTGCACCTACTTATCACAAACACTACACAAGATGGAATTGCTTCCCACACCCTTGTGGCAAACTGCACATGGCCACTCTCCCTCTTCTCTGATTGTACCGCCACCAACCCTAGATATCATCACTTTTGTTTTATCTGCATTTACCCTTAAGCCCTTGTACCCCATACCATCTCTCCACTTCTTAAATCTTTCCTCCGCCTCCTTTTCATTCTCCGCAATCAACACCAAATCATCAACATACAACATCTCCCATGGGAGTCCATCTCTGAAGTCACGTGAGAGGGCTTCAAGCACCATGATAAACAACAAGGGACTCAAAACTGACCCCTGATGCACACCAACATTCACGGAAAACTCATCACTCAAAGTGACAAATTAACAAAAGTATTCCACATCTTTGAACTCCCAGCATTCAATTATCCCACTGCAATTTTTTCTTGACTGCCTCTTGATTAAAGTGAATTTGGAGTTAAGTGCCTGATGCAGTTTCTAGAACACAGAGTATTTAAGTGGAATATATTGTCATTCCATCTTGTGCAGTGTTTGTGATAAGTGGGTGCACAAGAGATGTAGTGGTATTAGAGGTAGACTGGAGATAATGCTGATTTCGTGTGTGCAATGTGTCGGGGAGAGCATGTGAAGATTGTCAGGCATGAAAGGATTGATCTTGCTGGTAAGTCTCTTGACGGTGTGGAAGAGTTTTGTTATCAGGGAGACATGTTAAGTGCTGGAGGTGGGGCTGTCTCTGTGGCTAGTGTGAGGAGTGGTTGGAAAAAGTTCAGGGAGCTGTTGGCTCTCCCGATACTGAGAGGGCTCTCCCTCCGTTCTATAGGATCTTTGCATGTGGCATGTTTTAGGAGTGTAATGCTGCATTGTAGTGAGACCTGGGCAGTAAAGAAAGAGGATATTCGCAGGCTGAGACATACAGAAATGGCAATGATTAGGTGGATGTGCAGTGCACCCTTGAGTGCGAGGCCTGGGGGGGCTGGGTTTACAATAGAAGTGTTAAGAGGTAGGATGGGACCGGAGTTTATTGTTGTTGTGATGAGGAGGGGTAGAATGAGGTGGTTTGAGCATGTGGAAGGGATGGGGGATGACAGCTGATTGAAGAAAATGAGAAGTGTTAATGTTAGAGGTAGGGTTGACAGAGGTACACCGAAAAAGACCTGGGATGAGGTAATATAACGTGACCTCAGTGATAAGGGACTGAATAGGGAGGCTGCTAGAGGTTGAGCAGCATGGAGAACTGCCATTAGGTGATCAAGGCCAATGCATGCAAGCATGTTGGAGCCTTTGAAAATGAAATGATGTAGTGCAATAACATGTAGTTATTATATAGCAGCTTTTTGTTAAATTTGGAAGTAAAGTGGGGGGGGGGACACATAGTCTTAGAGGCCAGATCCTTTATCCTTATTAAGTGACATTCACAGTATACCACTTTTGTGTACTGATTCCAGGAATGTCAAGTTCCACCTGAATATGAACAGAGTAGGAGAAAAAGGTATACTGTATATGTGTGTGGGCTTAAAAATTTAGTTAGGCATGGAGGGGAAAAATGATGACTTGATATGGTTAGAGAGTATATGAATGTGAGAAAGGAAGTTACAAGCTGAGGAAACAAAAAATATGACAAGGATAGAAATGGATGGATAAAGTATGTTTGGAAGTACATTTGGCAATAGTTGCACACTCTGTTTCTCAGTGATTTTAAAGCTGCCCATATTAAGGGGAAAAATTTGATAGATAATTTGGCAATAAGTTAGAGGTGAAATTTTAGTGATATGAATAGTGGGTGAATGGCTGGCTTGTTTCAGTCAGTGTTGTTGTTAGTTTTTCTACTTTCACGAACAATATTCTCTTTCTCATTTCTGAATCCTGCCTGCTTCATTAATACGAAATAGGGCTAGTAGAATGATCATGCAAATGTTGTTATTTGTGTTGTCATTTTCATAGTGGTTATGATAATGGGTAGACAGTTTGAAGCAATTTCTTTCATTTCTCACACTCAGCTTGCCTATAACCAGCTCTTCCATAACCCTGATCACCTAAAATGTGGTTGGCACTTAGTTAGGCCCTAAAAGTTACCACAACCTCTTCTTCGTTTTTCGTCCTTTTCATCCCATATTCAACGGGGGTTGGATGTGCGATGGCTTTTTTCCACTGCTTACTATCCTGGATTTAATCATTTCCAGTACCCAGTCTTTCCATATCTTGCGTTACAACACTTTTCCAGGTCGTCTTAGGTCTTCCTGGTGGTCGACGTCCCACCATTTCCAGTTCCTCTGCTATTCTCACACAGCTCCCTTCCTCAGTCCTCCTCTCGTGACCAAACCATCTAAGCCGCTTCTGCCTCAAGATGATATCAAGATCCTTCACCCTGCATCTTCTGGCTACCTCCTCACTCAAAACTCTGTCCTTCCATTTCACTCCCACCATGTCTCTTAACATTCTACGATCAGTACTCCTCAGAACATTCATCAGCCTATCTGTCAAAGCCCATGTTTCAGCACCATATATCAGTACTGGTCTAATGCAGGCCTTATATATTTTACTGCTGTGTCTCAGTGGTATGTGTTTGTTGGACAGTAGGCTAGCTATTTCCTTCCACTTTAACCATGCTGATGCCGCACTTGTTCTAACTGATCTCTCCACCCCTGCTTCACAGTCCAATACATCTCCTAGATAGCAGAACTGCTGCATTTCCTGTAGTGTGCCCCCATTCACCCTTAGCGCATCCTTTGCTTCATCTCCCTCTATTTCTCTTCTTTTGCAGGCTGGGCAGCAGAAATTTTTCTCTCCTCTCAAATTCTGCAGACCTGAACACCTTCTGTGGCACCACTTCCTACACTCAATGCACAACACTGAGTTCACTCCTACTCCTCTGACACAGCATCCACATGGCCATTTTCCTGACTGAATTCTTTCTATTGGTTTCTTGCCTGTCACCATTACCTTTGTCGTATCCATATTTATTTTCATTCCCCTCTTCTCCATTCCATTTTTCCATCTATTAAACATTTCCACCATTTCTTCCTTAGTCTCCGCTGTCAACACTGGGTCATCAGCATGCAGCAATTCCCATGGGCCTTCCCCCCTACATTCCCGTGTTACCTCCTCCATTACCATGTTAAACAGGAATGGACTGAGTGCTGACCCTTGATGTACCCCAACTCCTATTCCAAAATTTCCTGATGTTCCTGCTGTTGTCTTGACTTTTGATCTTGTATCAATATAGAGAGACATGACAGCTGCAATGAGCCTCTCAGACACATTCTGTCTTCTCAAGGCCCACTCTGTAACTATCCTTGGTATTCTATCAAAAGCTTTTTCCAGGTCCACAAACGCATGGTACAAGCATTTCCTCCTCTGTTGAAACTTTTCCTGCAACTGTCTCATGATGAATATTGCATCTGTTGTGGATTTACCTGTGCAAAATCCAAACTCTTGGTTATCTATCTTCACTATCTGCTTCAGCCTTCCTTCCAGCACCTTTTCAAATATCTTCATTCCATGCTTCAACAGTCTGACTCCTTGGTACTTTTCACACAGTAGGGCATCTCCTTTGCCTTTATAAATTGGCATTGTCCAGCTATCTCTCCAGTCCTCAGGTGGCTGTCCTCCTACTATGATGTTATTAAAATTCCTTGCCATTTCATTTATACCAGTACTTCCAGCCTTTATCAGATCACCTGTTATACCTGTTGGGCTGGGAGCTCTCCCGGTATTTATTTCCTTAACCCGAGGTGTCCCGCCGACGTATGGGTACATCGCAATGTTTTATCACAGCTAGACCCATCGACGTACCCATACGTTACGCAATTGCAAGGTCAGTCATTTGCACAGTTTTCAAGTTTCATAGGTGATTTTTGGTAGGCATATGTGGGAGACCTTCCTCTGTCTGCTGTCAAGTGGGGATACTGTCTGGCCCCACCTGACCCCCCCTTCCCCCTCCCTCACACACTCAGCAATTCACATGTTAGCAGTGACCTGGCCAGTAAAGACCTGTCGTGCCACAGTCTCTCCAGTGACAAAATTCACTGTGAAAGTGATTCCTGAGGTGGAGGACAAAGAAGTAAAGAAGCTAGAGCAAGAAACATACTGAAGTGATGAGGTGGTAATATCATAAAGGAAGGTGCCATATGTGGATGTGTTTGGTGACTGAACAATGCTTCTGTTGCCTATATAACTGTGTGAAAACCAATATAGTCTTGTACTACACATAAATTTGTACCAAATAAATAAATAAATACGTAATTCAAAGTGGCTTGAATTAGTTTACCCTCCCATAGTTTGTTTTCTTTGTAGCCAGGTGCCATGAGAAGGAAGGAAAACGTAAGGCTGACTGACACCTGTACACCTCAGGTGTACACCTCTTTGAATTTTCAATGTTTCTCACCAAAAGCGAAGGTTTGAGCCAAAAAAACTGGGGGGTATCGGAGGTAGGAAATCGGTCGGGACGTGACGGGTTAAGACTATCTCCACTTCAACTTTTGTTGTCACTGCAACTGGCCCTTCAACTTTTTCCATCTCTTCTATCTCATAATTATATTCTTCATTTAACACCTCATCAAAGTACCTCTTCCACCTTTCCAGTACAGTATTTCTGCCTTAGTTTTTATTTCCCCATTTTCTTCCATTACAGATTTAGCTCCCACCACAACTTTCCTTCCTCATCTGTCTTTCAGTTTTAAACATTTTTGTCCATCTTTGTGCACTCTCCAGATCTCTATTCCAACTTTCCCAGGCCACCCTTTTTGCTCTGGCCACTTTTTTCTTTGCCTATCTTTTCTTTTCATTGTATTCACTTCTGTCTTCTTTCCTTTCACACACACAGCTATATTCACCATAATGCAAGATATTGATCCAAACATTGATCACAAATGACGTTATCTGTCATAGATGTATTTGCCAAAGCATGGATCACAGGACTGTTCACAGGTT
>JAGKTI010007704.1:21796-35974 GCA_018397915.1 Birgus latro | reverse complement strand
AATTTTTTGAAAAGGAAGTGTAGTGTGTAGCGTGTATGTAGTTTGGTGTTGACAGTTAGAGAAACTTGTATTGGAGAGCATGCTGGTCTACTCTCTGTGTTACTGAGACACTGAAAAAATTCAGCAAAGGGGGATGGTCAGGAACAAGTCCTGAGGGTTGATGAAACGGGAGCTCCAGCTCTCCCTGTCATTAGCTTTCCATCCTCCTTGTGAGTACTGGACTGCTCGACTGGTGCTACAGTCTCCTCACCTAATTAGAACATTGTGAGGATCACCGAAACAATTTAAAATCAATTTTTTTCTTTCTCTCCAGCAGAGGCGGTTTAAAATTACGTCGAGCCTCGAGGCTGTAAGAAAAAAAAAACATTTTCACAATATCAAGGTTTCTTTTACACCAAAAACCACATTTCCTTAGATAAAATTTTTCAGTACTGTGATTCCTCTTGAGACGGAAATCTGGATTATTAACTTCTGATTTGTCGATTTTTTCCCCCCTTAGCAGTGACTTCAGGACAAGAAGTAGTGCAAATTGTGAAATAGTTCCGGCTGATAGCATCCGTTTTGGAGGTAGGTCAATTCTCTTTTAATCTAATGATGGCTGAATAAGCGTATTTCTCGGCGAAAACGCTGAATATCCAACTTGCTCAAGTGTTCTCAAAGTTGATTATAAAACACATTATATTACATTCAGAACTAAGAAGACACTTGTGAGGGTGAAAATGTCACATTTCATGAAGGATAACAAGAAGTCGACTGACACGTAAAGAGAGCTGGCACCTTATGTTTATAAGAACAAAAAGCTTAAAACATTGTGATGATCACCGAGACAATTTAAAAACTTTTTTTTTAATTCAGCGTAGTTTAAAATTACGTCGAGCCTCGTGGTGGATTTAAAAAAAAAAAAACGAACATATGCACAATATCAAGTTTTCATTTACATCAAAAACAACATTTCCTTAGGTTATATCTTTCAATACTGTGATTCCTCTTAAGACGGAATTCTGGATTATTAACTGATTTGTCGTTTTTTTTAAATTCGCAATGACTTCAGGGCAAGAAGTAGTGCATATTGTGAAATAGTTCCGGCTGATAGCATCCGTTTTGGAGATATGTCCATTCTCTTTTAATCTAATGATGGCTGAATAAGCGTATTTCTCGGCGAAAACGCTGAATATGCAACTTCCTCAAGTGTTCTCAAAGTTTATTGTAAAACACATTATATCATATTCAGAACGAAGAAGGCACTTGTGAGGGTGAAAATGTCATTTATGAAGGATAACAAGAAGTTGACTGACACGTAAAGAGAGCTGGCACCTTAGGTTTTTAAGCACAAATAGCTTGAAACATTGTGAGGATCACCGAACCATTTTAAAACCTCTTTTTTTTTTTCATTTCTCCAAGATTAGTTCAAAATTACGTGGAGCTTCGTGACGGAAAAATAAAAAACATGCTCACAATATCAAGGTTTCTGTTACACCATAAACTACAATTCCTTCGGTAAAATCTTTCAGTACTGTGATTCATCTTGATAGGGAATTCTGGATTGTTAATTTCTGGTAAGTCGATTTTTTTTCCCTTAGCCGTGACTTCAAGGACAAGAAGTAGTGCAAATTGTGAAATAGTTCCGGCTGATAGCATCAGTTTTGAAGGTAGGTCCATTCTCGTTTAATCAAATGATGGCTGAATAAGCGTATTTCTCTTCGAAAACGCTGAATATGCAACTTCCTCCAGTGATCTCAAAGTTGATTGTAAAACACATTATATTATATTCAGAACTAAGAAGACACTTGTGAGGGTGAAAATGTCACATTTATGAAGAATAACAAGAAGTTGAGAGATGCGTAAAGAGAGCTGCCACCTTAGGTTTTTAAGCACAAATAGCTTGAAACATTGTGATTATCACCGAACCAATTTAAAACCTATTTTTTTTATTTCACCAGCAGTAGTTTAAAATTACTTGGACCCTCGTGACGGTAAAAACAAAAAAAAAAAAAAAGAACATTCTCACAATATCACGGTTTCTGTTACACCATAAACCACATTTCCTTAGGTAAAATCTTTCAGTACTGTGATTCCTCTTGATACGGAATTCTGGATTGTTAACTTCTGGTAAGTCGATTTTTTTCCCCTTAGCCGTGACTTCAACGACAAGAAGTAGTGGAAATTGTGAAATAGTTCCGGCTGATAGCATTCGTTTTGGAGGTAGGTCCATTCTCCTTTATTCTAATGATGGATGAATAAGCGTATTTCTCGGCGAAAACGCTGAATATCCAACTTCCTCAAGTGTTCTCAAAGTTGATTTTAAAAAACATTATATTATATCCAGAACTAAGAAGACACTTATGAGGGTGAAAATGTTACATTTATGAAGGATAACAAGAAGTCGACTGACACGTAAAGAGAGCTGGCACCTTAGGTTTTTAAGAACAAAAAGCTTGAAACATTGTGAGGATCACAGAACCAATTTAAAAACTTCAATTTTTTTTTCTCCAGCAGAAGCATTTTAAAATTACGTCGAGCCTCGTGGCTGTAAACAATAAAAAAATAAAAATAAAAAACAGAAAACCGAACATTTTCACAATATCAAGGTTTCTTTTACGCCAAAAACCACATTTCCTTAAGTAAAATCTTTCAGTATTGTGACTCCTCTTGAGACGGAAATCTGGATTATTAACTTCAGATTTGTCGATTTTTTTCCCCTTAGCTGTGACTTCAGGACAAGAAGTAGTGCATATTCCATAAGTTTTAGAGGTAGGTCCAATCTCTTTTAATCTAATGCTGGCTGAAAAAGTGTATTTATCGGCGAAAACGCTGAATATGCTACTTCCTCAAGTGTTCTCAAAGTTGATTATAAAACACATTATATTATATTCAGAATTAAGAAGACATTTGTGAGGGTGAAAATGTCACATTCATGTAGGATAACAAGAAGTCGACTGAGACGTAAAGAGAGCTGGCACCTTATGTTTTTAAGAACAAAAAGCTTGAAACACTGTGAGGATCACCGAAACAATTTAAAAACGATTTTTTTTTTTTTCCAGCACAAGCAGTTTAAAATTACCCCGAGCCTCGTGACGGAAAAAAAAAAAAAAAACGAACATTTGCTCATTATGAAGGTTTCTGTTACACCAAAAACCACATTTAATTTGGTAAAATCTTTCAATACTGTGATTCCTTTTTAGACGTAATTCTGGATTATTAACTGATTTGTTGGGTTTTTTTCAATTCGCAGTGACTTCAGGAGAAGAAATAGCGTAAATTGTGAAATAGTTCCGGCTGATCGCATCCGTTTTGGAGATAGGTCCATTCTCTTTTAATCTAATGATGGCTGAATTAGCGTATTTCTCGGCGCAAACGCTGAATATGAAATTTCCTCAAGTGTTCTCAAAGTTGACTGTAAAACACATTATATTATTTTCAGAACTAAGAAGACACTTGTGAGGGTGAAAATATCACATTTATGCAGAATAACAAAAAGTCGACTGAGACGAAAAGTGAGCTGGCTCCTTAGGTTTTTAAGAACAAATAGCTTGAAACATTGTGAGGATCACCGAAACAGTTTAAATACTTCAAATTTTTTTTTCTCCCGACATTTTAAAATTACGTCGAGCCTCATGCCTGCAAACAATAAAAAAAAACACATATTTTTACAATATCAAGGATCCTGTTACACCAAAAACAACATTTCGTTTGGCAAAATCTTACAGCACTCTTGAGACGGAATTCTGGATTATTGTCTTCAGATTTGTCGATTTTTTTTTCCCCTTAACCGTGACTTCAGGACAAGTAGTAGTGGAAATTTTGATATAGTTCCGGCTGATAGCATCCGTTTTGTATGTAGGTCCTTTCTCTTTTAATCAAATGATGGCTGAATAAGAGTATTTCTCGGCGATAAAGCTGAATATACAACTTCCTCAAGTGTTCTCAAAGTTGAATTATATAATACATTATATTATACTGAGAACCAAGAAGACACTAGTGAGAGAGAAAATGTCACATTTATGAAGGATAACAAGAAGTCGACTGAGACGTAAAGAGAGCTTTTACATTAGGTTTTTTAGAACAATAAGCTTGAAACATTGTGAGAATCACCGAGACAATTTAAAAACTTCGTCTTTTTTCAGCGCAATCAGATTAAAATTACCTCGAGCCTCGTGCGATAAAACTAAACAAAAAAAACGAACATATCCACAATTTCAAGTTTTCTGTTACACCAAAAACCATATTTCCTTAGGTAAAATCTTTCATTACTCTTATTCTTCTTGAGATGGAATTCTGGATTATTAACTGATTTTTCGATTTCTTTTTTTTTCAATTAGCAGTGACTTCAGTACAAGAAATAGTGCAAATTGTGAAATAGTTCCGGCTGATGGAAACCGATTCGGAGATAGGTCCATTCTCTTTTAATCGAATAATGGCCGAATAAGCGTATTTCTCGGCGAAAACGCTGAATATGCAACTTCTTCAAGTGTTCTCAAAGTTGATTCTAAAACACATTATATTATATTCAGTACTAAGAAGACATAGTAAGGGTTAAAATGTCACATTTATGAATCATAAAAAGAAGTCGACTGAGACGTAAAGAGAGCTGGAACCTTAGGTTTTTAAGAACAAAAATCTTGAAACATTGTGAGGATCATCGAGACAGTTTAAAAACTTCGATTTTTTTTTTTTTTCAGAATAAGGAGTTTAAAATTACGTCGAGCCTCGTGACAGTTAGAAAAATAAATAAATAAATAAAACGAACATTTGCACAATATCAAGGTTTCTGTTACACCAAAAACCACATTTCCTCATTTAAAATCTTTCAATACTGTGATTCCTTTTGATACAGAATTCTGGATTACTAACATATGCCGATTTTTTTTTTTTTTTTTTTTTGCAATTTGCAGTGACTTCAAGGACAAGAAGTAGTGCAAATTGTGAAACTGTTCCGGCTGAAACAATCCGTTTTAAAAGAAAGGTCCATTCACTTTTAATCTAATGATGGCTGATTAAGAGTATTTCTAGGCGAGACCGCTGAATATGCAACTTCCTCAAGTGTTCTCAAAGTTGATTGTAAAACATTATATTATATACACAACAAAGAAGATACTTGTGAGGGTGAAAATGTCGCATTTATGAAGGATAACAAAAAGTCGACTGAGACATTAACAGAGCTGGCTCCTTAGGTTTTTAAGAACAAATAGCTTGAAACATTGTGAGGACCACCGAAACAATTTAAAACTTTCATTTTTTTTTTCTCTCCAGCAGAGGCAGTTTAAAATTACGTCGAGCCTCGTGGCTGTAAACAATTAAAAAAAAAAACAGAAAAACGAACATTTTACCAACATCAAGGTTTCTGTTACGCCTAAAACCACATTTAATTGGGTAAAATCTTTCAGTACTGTGATTCCTCTTGAGACAGAAATCTGAATTATTAACTTCTGATTTCTCGATTTTTTTTTCCCCTTAGCCGTGACTTCAGGACAAGAAGTAGTGCATATTGTGAAATAGTTCCAGCTGATAGCATAAGTTTTGGAAGTAGTTCCAATCTCTTTTAATCTAATGCTGGATGAATAAGTGTATTTCTCGGCGAAAACGCTGAATATGCTACTTCCTCAAGTGTTCTCAAAGTTGATTGAAAAACACATTATATTATATTCAGATCTAAGAAGACACTTGTGAGGATGAAAATGTCACATTTATGAAGGATAACAAGAAGTCGACTGACATGTAAAGAGAGCTGGCACCATATGTTTTTAAGACCAAAAAGCTTGAAACACTGTGAGGATCACCGAGACAATTTAAAAAAGATTTTTTTTTTTCCAGCATAAGCAGTTTAAAATTACGTCGAGCCTCGCTGTGGAAAAAAAAAAAAACATTTGCCCAATATCAAGGTTTCTGTTACACCGAAACCCACATTTCCTGAGGTAAAGTTGTTTAATACTGTGATTCCTCTTGAGACTGATTCCTGGATTATTAACTGATTTCTCGATTCTTTTTTTTTTTTTTTTCAATTCGCAGTGATTTCAGGACAAGAAGTAGTGGAAATTGTGAAATAGTTCCGACTGATAGCATCCGTTTTGGAGATAGGTCCATTCACTTTTAATATAATGATGGCTGAATAAGCGTATTTCTCGGCGAAAACGCTGAATACGCAACTTCCTCAAGTGTTCTCAAAGTTGATTGTAAAACACATTCTATTATATTCAGAACTAAGAAGACACTTGTGAGGATGAAAATGTCACATTTATGAAGGATAACAAGAAGTCGGCTGAGACGGAAACAGAACTGGCAGATTATGTTTTTTAAGAATAAATTGCTTGAAACATTGTGAGGATCACCGTGAAAATTTTAAAACGATTTTTTTTCCCAGCACAAACAGTTTCAAATTACGTCGAGCCTCGTGGCGGAAAAGAAAAAAAAACATTTGCCCAATATCAAGGTTTCTGTTACACCAAAAACCACATTTCCTCTTGAGACGGAATTCTGGATTATTAACTGATTTGTCGATTTTTTTTCAATTCGCAGTGACTTCACAACAAGAAGTAGTGCAAATTGTGAAATAGTTCCGACTGATAGCATCCGTTTTGGAGATAGGTCCATTCACTTTTAATATAATGATGGCTGAATAAGCGTATTTCTCGGCGAAAACGCTGAATACGCAACTTCCTCAAGTGTTCTCAAAGTTGATTGTAAAACACATTTTATTATATTCAGAACTAAGAAGACACTTGTGAGAGTAAAAATGTCACATTTATGAAGGATAACAAGAGGTCGACTGAGACGTAAAGAAAGGTGGCACCTTATGTTTTTAAGAACAAAAAGCTTGAAACATTGTAAGGATCCCCGAGACAATTTATAAACGATTTTTTTTTCCAGCACAAGCAGTTTAAAATTACGTCGTGCCTCGTCGCGGAAAAAAAAAAAAAAAAACATTTGCCCAATATCAAGGTATCTGTTACACCAAAAACCACATATCCTTATGTAAAATTTTTCAATACTGTGAGTCCTCTTGAGACGGAATTCTGGATTATTAACTGAGTTGTCGATTATTTTCTTTTTTTGAATTCGCAGTGACTTCAGGACATGAAGTAGTGCATATTGTGAAATAGTTCAGGCTGATAGTATCCGTTTTGGAGATAGGTCCATTCTCTTTTAATCTAATGATGGCTGAATAAGCGTATTTCTCGAAGAAAACGCTGAATATGCAATTTCCTCAAGTGTTCTCAAAGTTGATTGCAAAACAATTTGTATTATATTCAGTACTAAGAAGACACTTGTGAGGGTGACAATGTCATACTTATGAAGGATAACAAGAAGTCGACTGAGATGTAAAGTGAGCTGGCACCTTATGTTTTTAAGAACAAAAAGCTTGAAACATTGTGAGGATCACTGAGACAATTTAAAAACTTCGATTTTCTTTTTTTTTTTTAGCACAAGCAGTTTAAAATTACGTCGAGCCTCGTGGAGGTAAAAAAAAAAAAAAATGAACATTTGCCCTATATCAAGGCCTTTGTTACACCAAAAACCACATTTACTTAATTATAATCTTTCAGTACTGTGATTCCTCTATGAGACGAAATTCTGGATTATTAACTGATGTCGATTTTTTTTTTCCCAATTCGCAGTGACTTCAAGGACAAGTAGTGCAAAATCTGAAATCGTTCCGGCTAACACCATCCGTTTTGAAGGTACGTCTATTCTCTAGTAATCAAATGATGGCTGAATAAGCTTATTTCTAGGCGAAAACGCTGAATATGCAACTTCCTTAAGTGTTCTCAAAAATTTTTGTAACACATTATATTATATACAGAACTACGTAGACACTTGTGAGGGTGAAAATGTCACATTAATGAAGGATAACAAAAAGTCGACTGAGACGTTAAGAGAGCTGACTCCTTAGGTTTTTAAGAAAAAATAGATTGAAACATTGTGAGGATCACCGAAACAATTTAAAATCAATTTTTTTCTCTCTCTCCAGCATAGGCAGTTTAAAATTACGTCGAGAATCGAGGCTGTAAAAAATAAAAAATAAAAAATAAAGAACATTTTCACAATACCAAGGTTTCTGTTACACCAAAAACCACATTTCCTTAGGTAAAACGTTTCAATACTGTGATTCCTCTTGAGACGGAATTCTGGATTATTAAGTTCTGATTTGTCGATTTCCCCCCCCCCCCTTAGCAGGGACCCCCGGACAAGGCGTAGGGCAAATTGTGGAAGAGGTCCTGGTGATAGCATTCNCACCAAAAACCACATTTCCTTAGGTAAAACGTTTCAATACTGTGATTCCTCTTGAGACGGAATTCTGGATTATTAACTTCTGATTTGTCGATTCCCCCCCCCCCCCTTAGCAGTGACTCCAGGACAAGAAGTAGTGCAAATTGTGAAATAGTTCCTGCTGATAGCATTCGTTTTGGAGGTAGGTCCATTCTATTTTAATCTAATGATGGCTGAATAAACGCATTTCTCGGCGAAAACGCTGAATATGCAACTTCCTCAAGTGTTCTTAAAGTTGATTGTAAAACACATTATGTTATAATCAGAACTAAGAAGACACTTGTAAGGGTGAAAATTTCACATATATGAAGGATAAAAAGAAGTCGACTGAGACGGAAAGAGAGATGGCACCTTAGGTTTTTAAGAACAAAAAGCTTGAAACATTGTGAGGATCATCGAAACAGTGTAAAAACTTCGATTTTTTTTTTTTCCAGCACGTGTTTAAAATTACGTCCAGCCTCGTGTCGGTAAAGAAAAAAAAACGAACATTTGCCCAATATCAAGGTTTCTGTTACACCAAAAACCACATTTCCTCAATTAAAATCTTTCAATACTGTGATTCCTCTTGAGACGGAATTCTGGATTATTAACTGATGCCGATATTTTTTTTTTTTTTTTTTGCAATTCGCAGGGACTTCAAGGACAAGAAGTAGTCCAAATTTTGAAATTGTTCCGGCTAAGCATCAGTTTTGAAGGTAGGTCCATTCTCCTTTAATCTAATGATGACTGAATAAGCGTATTTCCCGGCGAAAACGCTGAATAGGCAACTTCGTCCAGTGTTCTCAAAGATGATTGTAAAACACATTATATTATATTCAGAACTAAGAAGAATAACAAGAAGTCGACTGACACGAAAAGAGAGCTGGCACCTTTGGTTTTTAACAACAAAAAGCTTGATACATTGTGAGGATCACCGAAACAATTTAAAAACTTCGATTTCTGAAGGTTTGTGTTACAGCATAAAATCTCTCAAAACTGTGAGACGGAATACTGGTGAGCTTTTGATTTTCACCTAAATATTTATACAAGAAGGTACAATTACCATCGCAATTCCGAGATATATAATTCATTACCATTTATAACTTTGCTATCCATCTTGTACGAATATACAGTAGTGCATGACCTCTACAAAAAACGATGGTTGAAGGATCACTGACTGAACGGTATTAATGTAGGCTAGTCTAAATATTGTTTGGATTTTTACGTTAGGAGTTGGGTAATTAGTAATTTTTTCCGATTGTGGGGGTAACTTCAAATAATAAAAGTGGTCAAGAGCTAAGATCAAAACATTCGCTGATGAGTAATTCAAAACTGAATTTTTTTTTTTTTTTGTAAGCAAAATTGAGAGCCAAACACTAAATATGCAACTTTCACAAATGAAATCTAAATTAGCTGGAAAAGACTCGGCAATCTATATAAAATTTATAAAACATTTTTGGGGGTGATGAAATTCCGTCTCGGAAAAAAAAAAAAAAAAAATCAGTTACAAGGCAAAATGAGGTAATATATCAGATGAAATCGATTCAAGGGTAAAGAAGGCTGGCATTTCATGGGTTTAAGCCCAAAGTGTTTCGTTTGATTAGAGTCGTGAAAACAACGGGAAATTTTGAGATAAAACTGATATTATTTCTATATGAATAACTAGGTTTTTAAAGCGGCATCTTGAGCTTCTTGATCAACATAAAAAATATACAATTGTTCATAGTATTACGATTCCTGTGATATTATTATCAACTTTTTCCAAGGTAGAACCACCGAAAGGCAATAAATCAATAAAAAAAATTGTTTATGTATTGATTATCATATATATATTATGTGAAAAAAGTAAACACATTGTCGAAGTGAGATCTTCGATTTATAAACATTACTTGGCTTATCGTATAGGCAGTTTTATTGTTCGTGATTGGTCTTGAAAATTCAAATTGTATGATCGTCGAAATGAACTATTGTGCCTATCGTACTGAGCTGAACTGGATTATTTACTTCCAATTAGTAGATTTTTTTTCTTTTTTTTTTTCATCTGAGCCGTGACAAAAAGTAGTGCAAAATGTGAACTACTTACGGCTGATATCATTCGTTTTTGGCGTAGTTCAAAACTCTTTAATCTTATGATGGCTATATAAGCGAATTTCTCGGAGAAAATGCTAAATATGCAACTTCCAATATTATACTCGGAATTGAAACACCGAATATTATCTGTAGATCTGAGAGGACACTTCTGAAGGCGAAAATCTCACGTTTAGGAAACATAGCAAGAAGAAGACTGACACGGAAAGAGAGCTGCCACCTTAGGTGATAAAGAACAAAAAAGCTAGAATTTTTGTGAGGATCCCTGATACAAGATGAAATTTCCGAATTTTTTTTTTTTTTTAATCTACAGCAGAAGCACTTTAAAATTAGGTGAAGCCGAATGACGGTAAAAAAAAAAAAAAAATCACACCATGAAGGTTTGTGTCACACCATAATCCACATGTTCTTAGGTAAAATCTCTCAAAACTGTGATACCTCGTGAGACGGAATACTGGTGAGCTTTGATTTTCACTTAAATATTTATATAAGAAGGAATAATTACCATCGCAATACCGAGATATATAACTAATTACCAGTAATAATTTTGTTCCCCATCTCGTAGACAGATACAGTAGTGCATGACAGCTACAAAAAATGAAGGTTGAAGGAACACTGAATGAACGGTATTAATGTCTAAATATTGCTTGGATTTTTACGTTAGGAATAGGGTCATTAGTGATTTTTTTCGTTTGTTGTGGTAACTTCAAATAAAAAAATGAGGTCAAGAGCTAAGGTCAAAATATCCGATGATGAGACATTCATAATTGATTTTAAAAAACGCAAATTTGAGACCCAAAACACTAAATATGCAACTTACAGATGTACTCTAAATTAGCTGGGAAACACTCTGAGATAAAACTGATATTATTTCTATATGAATAACAAAAGCTTTACAGCGGCATCTTGAGCTTCTTCATCACCTTAAAAAATATGAAATATATACAATTATGACTGTTCCAGTGACATCATTATCTGTATTTACCAAGGGAAAATCTCTTCGAAATGCAATAAATAGATTTATAAAAAAAAAAAAAAAGTATTGATTATCAGTTACATAGTATAAGAAAAAATTAAATACATTGTCGTACTGAGAACTACGATTTATAAACATTACTTGGCTCCTCGTATAGGCAGTTTTATTGCTCGTGATTGGTCTAGAAAAATCAGGTTGCTTGAACGTTGCCATGAAATGTTGTGCCTATCGTTTTGAGATTAACTAGATTATTACGATTTGTAGATTTTTTTTTTTATTCACCTTTTCCGTGACTTCAAGGACAAAAAATTGTGCAAATTGTGATCCAGTAAACACTGGTAGTATCCGTTTTGGGGATCGTTCAATTCCCTTTAACCTAATGATGGCTCTATAAGCGTATTTCTCGGCGAAAACGCTAAATATTCAACTTCCAATATTATACTCGGAATTGATTGGGAAACACCCCATATTATCTCCAGAACTAAGAGGATCTTCTAAAGTGTGAAAATGTCACGTTTAGAAAACATAGCAAGAAGTAGACTGACAGAAAGAGAGCTGACACCTTAGATATTACTTAACAAAAAGCTTGAATTTTTGTGAGGATCCTCTGTTCATGATGAAAACATCGATTTTTTTTTATTATTTGCAGATGAAGCACTCTAAAACTAGGTCAAGCTGAGTAAGGGTAAAAAAATAAATAAATTAATTAATTAATTCACACTATGAAGGTTCGTGTTACACCATAATCCACATTTTCTTGGGTAAAATCTCTAAAAACTGTGATACCTCGTGAGACGGAATACTGGTGGGCTTATGAGTTTCACATAAATATTTATACAAGAAGGTATAATTACCATCGCAATACCAAGATATATACTTAACTACCATTTATAACTTTGCTATCCATCTCGTACAAATATAGACCAGTGCATGACAGCTACAAAAAAATGAAGGTTGAAGGAACACTGACTGAACGGTATTAATGTAGTCTAAATATTGTTTGGATTTTTACGTTATTAATAGGGTCATTAATATTTTTTCCCGATTGAGGGGGTAACATCAAATAATTAAACTGGTCAAGAGCTAAGGTCAAAACATCCGCTGATGAGTAATTCAAAACTGAGTTTAAAAACAAAAACAAAATTGTGAGGCAAAACACTAAATATGCAACTTTCACAAATGAACTTTAAATTAGCTGGGGAAAACACTGCAATCTATCTAAAATTTATAAAAAATTTCTAGGAGTGATGGAATCCCGTCTCGGCAAAAAAAATCAGTAACAAGGCAAAATGAGGTAATACGTCGGATGAAATCGATTCAAGGGTAATGAAGTCTGGCCTTTCATGGGTTTAAGCCCAAAGTGTTTCGTTTGATTAGAGTCGTGAAAACAACGGGAAATTTAGAGAACCAACTGATATTATTTCTATATGAATTACTCGGTCTTTAAAGCGGCACCTTGAGCTACTTGATCAACTTTAAAAATATACAATTGTTCATAGTACGACGATTCCTATGATATCATTATCTACTTTTTCCAAGGTAAAACCACTCCAAGAGGCAATAAATTAATTAAAAAAAATTGATTATGTATTGATTATCAGATATATATTATGTGAAAAAAGAAAATACATTCTCGTAGTAAGATCTTCGATTTATAAACATTCTTTGGCTCATCCTATAGAAAGTTTTATTGCTCGTGATTGGTCTAGAAAATTCAGATTGCATGAGCGTCGACATGAACTATTGTGCCTGTCGTATTGAGTTGAACTGGATTATTTACTTCCGATTAGTCGATTTTTTTTCTTTTTTTTCACATGAGCCGTTACAAAAAGTAGTACAAATTGCGAACTCGTTACGGCTGATAGCATCCGTTTTTGGCGTCGTTCAATACTCTTTAATCTTATGATGCCTGTATAAGCGAATTTCTCGGAGAAAACGCTAAATATCCAACTTCCAATGTTATTATCGGAATTGATTGGAAAACACCCAGTATTACCTCTAGAATTGAAAGGACACTTTTGAGGGTGAAAATATCATGTTTAGGAAACATACCTACAAGTAGACTAACACGGAAAGAGAGCTGGCACCTTAAGTGATAAAGAACAAAAAGTTTGAAATATTGTGAGGATCCCCGATACAAGATGAAATATCCGAATATTCTTTTTTTTTTTTTAATCTACAGCAGAAGCACTTTAAAATTAGGTCAAGCAGCGTGACGGTAAAAAAAAATATATATATATACCATGAAGGTTTGTGTTACACAATAATCCGCATTTTCTTAAGTAAAATCTCTCAAAACTGTGATACCTCATAAGACGGAATCGTGGTGAGCTTTTGATTTTCACTTAAATATATATACAAGAAAGGAATACCGAGATATATAATTAATTACCATTTATAAGTTTGTTCCCAATCTCGTAGACAGATACAGTAGTGCATGACAGCTACAAAAAATGAAGAATGAAGGAACACTGAATGAACGGTATTAATGTCTAAATATTGTTTGGATTTTTATGTTAGGGGGACATTAGTGGCTTTTTTCGTTTTTTGTGGTAACTTCAAATACAAAAATGAGGCCAAGAGCTAAGGTTAAAACATCCGCTGATGAGTAATTCAAAACCGAGTATAAAAAACGCAAAATTGAGACCCAAAACACTAAATATGTAACTTTTACAAATGTTTTCTAAATTTGACGGAAAACACTCTGAAATAAAACTGATATTATTTCTATATGAAAAACAAGGGCTTTACAGCGGCATCTTGAGCTTCTTCACCACTATAAAAATTAAAACTATATCCCAGAATTAGAGTTCCTGGGAGGTCATTTTCTGTATTTACCAAGGAAAAATCACTCCGAAATGCAATAAATC
>JAGKTI010007704.1:0-21598 GCA_018397915.1 Birgus latro | reverse complement strand
GTGTTACACCATAATTCACATTTTCTTAGGTAAAATCTCTCAAAACTGTGATACCTCATGAGACGGAATACTGGTGAGCTTTTGATTTTCACCAAAATATTTATAGAAAATATAATTACCATCGCAATACCGAGATATATAATTAATTACCATTTATAACTTTGCTATCCATCTCGTACAAATATACAGAACTGCATGACAGCTACAAAATATGAAGGTTGAAGTAACACTGACTGAACGGTATTAATGTAGTCTAAATATTGTTTGGATTTTTACGTTAGGAATTGGGTCATTAGTAATTTTATCCGATTTTGGGGGTAACTTCAAAAAATAAAAGTGGTCAAGAGCTAAGGTCAAAACATCCGCTAATGAGTAATTCAAAACCGAGTTTTAAAAAAGCCAAATTGAGAGCCAAAACCCTAAATATCCAACTTCCACAAATAAACTCTAAATTATGTGGGAAACACTCTGCAATGTATTTAAAATTTATGAGACATTTCTGTGGGTGATGAAATTCCGTCTCGGGAAAAAAATCAGTAACAAGGCAAAATGAGGTAATACGTCGGATGAAATCGATTCACAGGTAAAGAAGGCTGGTATTTCATGGGTTTAAGCCCAAAGTGTTTCGCTTGATTAGAGTCGTGAAAACAACGGGAAATTTAAAGACAAAACTGATATTCTTTCTACATGAATAACAAGGTCTTTAAAGCGGAATCTTGAGCTTCTTGATCAACTTTAAAAATATACAACTGTTCAGAGTATGACGATTCCTGTGATATCATTATCTACCTTTTCCAAGGTAAAACTACTACGAAAGGTAATAAATCAATTAAAAAAAGTTCATATATTGATTATCAGATATACTGTATATTATGTGAAAAAAGTAAATACATTGCCGTAGTGAGATCTTCGATTTATAAACATTACTTGGCTCATCCTATAGGCAGTTTTATTGTTCGTGATTGGTCTAGAAAATTCAGATTGCATGAGCGTCAACATGAACTATTGTGCCTGTCATATTGAGGTTAACTGGATTATTTAATTCCGATTACTCGATTCTTTTCTTTCTTTTTTTTTCACCTGAGCCGTGACAAAAAGTAGTACAAATTGTGAACTAGTTACGGCTGATACCATTCGTTTTTGGCGTCGTTCAATAATTTTTAATCTAATGATGGCTATATAAGCGAATTTCTCGGAGAAAACTCTAAATATGCAACTTCCAATATTATACTCGGAATTGATTGAGAAACACCAAAAATTATCTTTAGAACTGAAAGGACAGTTCTGAGGGTGAAAATTTCACGTTTAGGAAACATATCAAGAAGTAGACTGACACGGAAAGAGAGCTGGCACCTTAGTGATAAAGAACAAAAAGCTTGAATTTTTGTGAGGATCCCCGATACAAGATGAAATCTACGAATATTCTTTTTTTTTTTTTTTTTATCTGGAGCTGAAGCACTTTAAAATTAGGTCAAGCCGAGTGACGGTGAAAAAAAAAAAAATCACACATGAAGGTTTGTGTTACACCATAATACACATTTTCTTAGGTAGAATCTGTCAAAACTGTGATACCTCGTGAGACGGAATACTGGTGAGCTTTTGATTTTCAACTAAATATTTATACATGAAGGAATAATTACCATCGCAATACCGAGATATATAATTAATTACCAATTATAATTTTGTTCCCCATCTCGTAGACATATAGAGTAGTGCATGACAGCCACAAAAAATGAAGGTTGAAGGAACACTGAATGAAGGGTATTAATGTCTAAATATTGTTTGGATTTTTACGTTAGGAATAGGGTCATTGATGATTTTTATCGTTTCTTGTGGTAACATAAAATAAAAAAATGAGGGCAAGAGCTAAGGTCAAAACATCCGCTGATGAGTAATTCAAAACTGAGTTTTAAAAACGCAAAATTGAGACCCAAAACACTAAATATGCAACTTTTACAAATGTACTCTAAATTAGCTGGAAAAAACTTTGAGATAAAACTAATATTATTTCTATATGAATAACAAGGGCTTTAGAGCGGCATCTTGAGCTTCTTCATCACCTTAAAAAATATGAAATATATACCATTATGACGGTTACTCTGACATCAGCTCTGTATTTACTAAGGGAATATCTCTCCGAAATGCACTATCTCGATTTACATTAAAAAAAATTTATTGATTATCAGTTATATATTATAAGAAAAAATTAAATACATTGCCGTACTGAGAACTACGATTTATAAACTTTACTTGGCTCCTCGTATTGGCAGTTTTATTGTTCCAGATTGATCTAGAAAAATTAGGTTGCTTGAGCGTTGACATGAAATGTTGTGCCTGTCGTTTTGAGATTAACTGGATTATTCCGATTTTTAGATTTTTTTTTTATTCATATTTGCCGTGACTACAAGGACAAAAAATTGTGCAAATTATGAACGAGTAACGGCTGGTAGTATCCGTTTTGGGGATCGTTCAATTCCCTTTAAACTAATGATGGCTCTGTAAGCGTATTTCTCGGCGAAAACGCTAAATATTCAACTTCCAGTATTTTACTCGGAATTGATTGGGAAACACCCAATGTTATCTCCAGAACTGAGAGGACACGTCTGAGAGTGAAAATGTCACGTTTAGGAAACATAGCAAGAAGCAGACTGACACGGAAAGAGAGCTGGCACCTTAGATGTTACTGAAAAAAAAACTTGAATTTTTGTGAGGATCCCCGATTCAGGATGAATATTTCGATTTTTTTTTTATTTGCAGCTGAAGCACTTTAAAATTAGGTCAAGCCGAGTGACAGTAAAAAAAAAAAAATCACATTTCGAAGGTTTGTGTTACACCATAATCCACATTTTCTTAGGTAAAATCTCTCAAAACTGTGATACCTCGTTAGACGGAATTCTGTTGAGCTTTTGATTTTCACCTAAATATTTATACAAGAAGGTATAAATTACCATCGCAATACCGAGATATATAATACTGGGTTACAAAAAAAAAATATTTGTAAGTTGTCTATGTTTTTTCAACTGATTTAGGACAAGTTTCCACCGTTGAATCCGAAAATGACATCCGTTTCTCTCGATCAGGTCAGGGTTTTGTGCTAAGTTGATTTTTAAAAAATCCGATCTTCTGACTAAATCGATTACATTTTTGTAACATTATCGGTTGATTTTTGTTAATATTTCTCGTTCGAAATAGGTTTTTAAGAGAAAAAATCGTTATCTAACACAATTTATTAATTAAATGTTACAAAAATAGATTGCTGTAAATTGAATAGCAGACACTGATAAAGGTAAGTACATGTAAATTACATGTTACGTCATCATTGTTCAAAATTCAGGGCTTGAACTTCCGTTTTTTCAAAACCCTAGAATGCTCAGCAGCAGGGATGTCTCTCTTCAGAGTCCAGCAGTAATCATCCATCATGACTGCATCCCAGCATCCCTGATACCTGGTCTCCATCTCTTTCATGTACTGATGGAATCTCTTCCCCTGCTCGTCGCTCATTGATCCCAGATTCTCAGGAAACCGATCCATATGTGAGAATAAGTAATGTATTTTGATGCTCATGTTGCATCCGAGGTTTCTGAAAGCAGTCAGCATATTGGTGACAAGTTCTGCGTAGTTACTGGCCTTGTTGTTGCCAAGAAAGTTCTTCACAACAGGAACAAAAGCCTTCCACGCTTCCAGTTCCTCTTCGTTCTCTGAGTTTTCAAACTCTGGATCTCTGATGAGCTTACGGATTTGAGGACCATCAAAGATGCCAGCTTTCAACTTCTCCATAGCCAATCCTGGAAAAGCCTGGCACAAGTAAGTGAAGCAGCAACCATGCTTGTCCAGAGCTTTGGTGAACTGCTTGATCAAACCGAGCTTGAAGTGCAGCGGTGGGAAGAGTATCCTGTCTCTGTCCACCAGAGGGTTGTTGATGACGTTCGTTGTTCTGCAAGGCACCAATTCCTCCCGCACAGGCCAGTCCTTCTTCGTGTAATGCTGAGCAGTGTCCCTACTATCCCACATGCACAGGAAGCATGGGTACTTGGTGTACTCGGAGTGTTGTCCCAACAAAAAGTTCACCATCTTCTGGTCAACACAGATAAACCACTCATGCTGATCATTACGAATTTTCACCAGCACATACTTCACCGCTTCATACTTCTCCTTCAGTGTAGTCGAGTGAGCGAGGGGTACAGAGGCAAACTGGTTGCCGTTGTGCAGCAGAACACATTTCAGCGATCGCTTGCTGCTGCTAATGAACAGTCTCCAATCTTTGGGTTCGTACTGTGGCACTCCAAGCTTGTGCAGAAGCTGCGCAATATCTGTACAGTACACCATGTCCTTCTCTTCAGAGAAAAAACGGAGGCATTCTTGATGCCTGTTGCGGTAGAAGGTGATGCGAGCACTGTCAGAGAGGAGTTTTTTTTCCTTCAATCTGGATGCCAACAGTTCGGCAGAGGACTTTGACAAGCTGAGATCGCGAACTAGATCATTTAGCTCCTTTTGGGAAAAAGGATGTGGAGCATCATCGTCAAGAACCACTTCTTCTTCTTCATCTTCTTAAACACTGGAGGAATCTTCGTCACGAATGTCAGGAAGTTCTCCAAAGACAGGTACTGGAATTTAATCACAGTGAGCTACAGGACGACGTGCTGATTGAAGATCAGGATACTTCAGGCTGCTCCGGTTCTTTCTGTTGATCCCAGTCACATCAATAGCGCAGAAGTAGCAGTCAGTGCCATGGTCCCTCCAAACCATGGTAATTCCAAACTTCAGACAACTCTTCTTGCCCTTAGTCCAGTGACGCAGATACTCGGTGCATGTCTTGCATACCATGTGTGGCGCCCAAGCTTTATCCTAGTCACCAAGCTGAATACCAAAATAAGCATGGTAAGCACGCTTTATGAAACATGTGACTGGATTCCTGTTAGGAACTATAGTGTATGCGCCGCAGATGCAGCAGAATACATCGGGCTTATTTTTTCAAGATCTTCTGGTCGAAGCCATTTCATTCACCAGTAAAAAAAAAAAACCAATTAGTCATAAATTGGCACATGTAAACGCTTCAGAGTTCGTTTATGTCAAGCAATAAAAAAGAATTTTGCATCATATAAAGCGAAAATACCCGTACATGTAAACAAAAACGTCAAAAACAACATGTGGCCATAGCTCAAAAAGTTGACCTGATTGAGCAAAACCAATATGATTTTTGGATTCAGCACATCAAAGTTGTCCTAAATCAGCTAAAAGAACTTAGACATTAAATTTGGTGTTGACCAGTGGTAATTGCCATTTATAACTTTGCTATCCATCTCGTACAAATATACAGTAGTGCATGACAGCTACAAAATATGAAGTTTGAGGGAACACTGACTGAACGGTATTCACACATTAGCGACCAGTGTCCCCAATATAGGACGAAACTGGGCATTTTCAAAATATAATATAGTAGGGAACGCCTGGGAAAGGGACCTACGAGCTTCGCGACTATGAGCCGACAGGCGGAGGGTGGTACGCCCAGCACCCTTCCAGCAAAATCCCTCGCACAGGAAGTCTCGGAGTCTAAATATTGTTTGGATTTTTACGTTAGGAATAGGATCATTAGTAATTTTATCCGATTATGGGGGTAAATTCAAATAATAAAAGTGGTCAAGATCTAAGGTCAAAACATCCGCTAATGAGTAATTCAAAACTGAGTTTAAAAAAAAAAAAAAAAAAGGCAAAATTGAGAGCCAAAACACTAAATATGCAACTTAAACAAATGAACTCTAAATTTGCTGGGAAACACTCTGCAATCTATCTAAAATTTATAAAACATTTCTGGGGGTGATGAAATTCCGTCTCGGGAAAAAAATCAGTAATAAGGCAAAATGAGGTAATACGTCGGATGAAATCGATTCAAGAGTAAAGAATGCTGGCATTTCATGGGTTTAAGCCCAGAATGTTTCGTTTGATTAGAGTCGTGAAAACAACGGGTAATTTAGAGATAAAACTGATATTATTTCTATATGAATAACTAGGTCTTTAAAGCGGCATCTTGAGCATCATGATCAACTTACAAAACATACAATTGTTCATTGTATGACGATTCCTGTGATATCATTATCTACTTCTTCCAAGGTAAAACCACTCCGAAAGGCAAAAAATCAGTTAAAATAAATTGTTTATTTATTGATCATCAGATATATATTGTGTGAAAAAAGTAAATACATTGTCGTACAAAGAACTTCGGTTTCTAAACATTACTTGGCTCATCGTATAGGCAGTTTTATTGTTCGTGATTGGTCTTGAAAATTCACATTGCATGAGCGTCGACATGAACTATTGTGCCTGTCGTATTGAGTTGAACTGGATTATTTACTTCCGATTAGTCGATTATTTTTTTCTTTTCTTTTTCATCTGAGCCGTGACAAAAAGTAGCGCAATTGTGAACTAGTCACGGCTGATAGCATCCGTTTTTGGCTCGTTCAATACTCTTTAATCCTATGATGGCTGTGTAAGCGAATTTTTCGGAAAAAACGCTAAATATGGAACTTCCAATATTATACTCGGAATTGATTGGGAAACACCCAATATTATCTGTACAACTGAGAGGACACTTCTGAGGGTGAAAATGTCACGTTTAGGACACATAGAAAGAAGCTGACTGACACAAAAAGAGAGCTGGCACATTAGGTGATAAAGAACAAAAAGCTTGATTTTTTTTTAGGATCCCAGATACAAGATGAAATCTTCGAAATATGTTTCTTTCACCTGCAGCTGAAGCATTTTAGAAATATGGCAAGCCGCGTGACGGTAAAACAAGAAAAAAAAATCACACCATGAAGGTTTGTGTTACACCATAATCCACATTTTCTTAGGTAAAATCTCTCAAAACTGTGATACCTCGTGAGACGGAATACTGGTGAGCTTTTGATTTTCACTTAAATATTTATACAACAAGGAAAAATTACCATCGCAATACTGAGATATATAATAAATTACCAGTTACAATTTTGTTCCCCATCTCGTAGACAGATACAGTAGTGCATGACATCTACAAAAAATGAAGGTTGAAGGAACACTGAATGAACAGTATTAATGTCTAAATATTGTTTGGATTTTTACGTTAGCAATAGGGTTATTAGTGATTTTTTTCGCTTGTTGTGATAACTTCAAATAAAAAAATAAGGCCAAGAGCTAAGGTCAAAATATCCGCTGATGAGTAATTCAAAACTGACTTTAAAAAACGTAAAATTAAGTCCCAAAACACTAAAAATTCAACTTTTACAAATGTAATCTAAATTAGATGAAAAACTCCCTGAGATAAAACTGATATTATTTCTATATGAATAACAATGGCTTTAGAGCGGCATCTTGAGCTTCTTCATCACCTTAAAAAATATGAAATATATCCCAGAATGACGGTTCCTGTGACATCATTATCTATATTTACAAAGGAAATATCTCTCCGAAATGCATTAAATCAATTTATTAAAAACAAATTATCAGTTATATATTATAAGAAAAAAGTAAATACATTGCCGTACTGAGAGCAACGATTTATAAATATTACATGGCTCCTCGTATAGGCAGTTTTATTGTTCGCGATTGGTCTAGAAAAATCAGGTTGCTTGAGCATTGACATGAAATGTTGTGCCTGTCGTTTTGAGATTAACTGGATTTTTTTCCGAATTGTAGTTTATTTTTTATTCACTTTTGCCGTGACTTCAAGGACAAAAAATTGAGCAAATTGTGAACAAGTAACGGCTGGTATTATCCGTTTTGGGGATCGTTCAATTCCCTTTAAACTAGTAATGCCTCTATACGCGTATTTCTCGGCGAAAACGCTAAACATTCAACTTCCAATATTATACTCGCAGTTGATTGGGAAACACCCCATATTATCTCCAGAACTGAGAGGATCTTCTGAGGGTGAAAACGTCACGTTTAGGAAACATAGAAAGAAGTAGACTGACACGGAAACAGAGCTGGCACCTTAGATGTTACAGAACAAAAAGCTCGAATTTTTGTGAGGATCCCCGATTCAAGATGAAAACTTCGATTTTTTTTTAATTTGCATCTGAAGCATTTTAAAATTAGGTCAAGCCGAGTGACGTAAAAAATGAAAAAAAAAATCACACTATAAAGGTTTTGTTACACCATAATCCACATCTTCTTAGGTAAAATCTCTCAAAACTGATACCTCGTGAGACGGAATACTGGTGAGCTTTTGATTTTCACCTAAACATTTATACAAGAAGGTATAATTACCATCGGAAAACGAAGATATATAATTAATTACCATTTATAACTTTGCTATCCATCTCGTAGACATACTGCATACAGTTGTGCATGACAGCTACAAAATATGAAGGTTGAGAGAACACTGACTGAACGGTATTACTGTAGTCTAAATATTGTTTAGATTTTTACGTTAGGAATAAGGTCATTAGTAATTTTTTCCGATTGTGGGGGTAACTTCAAATAATAAAAGTGGTCAAGAGCTAAGGTCAAAACATCCGCTGATTAGTAATTCAAAACTGAGTTTTAAAAAAGCAAAATTGAGAGCCAAAACCCTAAATATGCAACTTTCACAAATGAACTCTAAATTAGCTGTTAAACAGACTGCAATCTGTATAAAATTTTTAAAACATTTCTGGGGGTGATGAAATTCCGTCTCGGAAAAAAAATCAGTAACAAGGCAAAATGAGGTAATACGTCAGGTGAAATCGATTGAAGGGTAAAGAAGGCTGGCATTTCATGGGTTTAAGCCCAGAATGTGTCGTTTGATTAGAGTCGTGAAAACAACGGGAAATTTAAGGATAAAACTGATATTATTTCTATATGAATAACTATGTCTTTAAAGCGGCATCTTGAGTTTCTTGATCAACTTAAAAAATTTACAGTTGTTCAAAGTATGACGATTCCTGCGATATCATTATCTACTTTTTCCAAGGTAAAACCACTCCGAAAGGTAATAAATAAATTTTAAAAAAATTGTTTATGTATTGATTATCAGATATGCTGTATATAATGTGAAAAAAGTAAATACATTGTCCTAGTAAGATCTTCGATTTATAAACATTACTTGGTTCATCGTATAGGCAGTTTAATTGTTCGTGATTGGTCAAAAATATAGAGACTGCATGAGCATCGACTTGAACTATTGTGCCTGTCGTACTGAGTTGAACTGGATTATTTACTTCCGATTAGTCGTTTTTTTTTTTTTTTTCATCTGAGCCGTGACAAAAAGTAGGGCAAATTGTGTACTAGTTACGGCTGATACCATCCGTTTTTGGCGTCGTTCAATACTCTTTAATCTTATGATGGCTAAATAAGCGAATTTCTCGGAGAAAAAGCTAAATATGCAACTTCCAATATTATACACGGAAATGATTGGGAAACACCCAGTATTATCTTTAGAACTGAGAGGACACTTCTGAGGGTGAAAACGTCACGTTTATGAAACATAGCAAGAAGTAGACTGACACGGAAAGAGAGCTGGCACATAAGGTGATAAAGAACAAAAAGACTGAATTTTTGTGAGGATCCCAGATACAATATGAAATCTTGGATTTTTTTTTTTTCAACAGCTTAAGCACTTTATAATTAGGTCAACCCGCGTGACGCAAAAAAAAAAAAAAAAAAATCACACCATGATGGTTTGTGTTACACCATAATCCACATTTTCTTATGTAAAATCTCTCAAAACTGTGATACCTTGTGAGACGGTATACTGGTGAGCTTTTGATTTTCACTTGAATATTTATATAAGAAGGAATAATTACCATCGCAATACCGAGATATATAATTAATTACCAGTTATAATTTTGTTCCCCATCTCGTAGACAGATACAGTAGTGCATGACAGCTACAAAAAATGAAGGTTGAAGGAACACTGAATGAACGGTATTAATGTCTAAATACTGTTTGGATTTTTACGTTAGGAATAGGGTCATTAGTGATTTTTTTCCTTTCTTGTGGTAACTTAAAATTAAAAAATGAGGCCAAGAGCTAAGGTCAAAACATCCGCTGATAAGTAATTGAAAACTGAGTTTAAAGAACGCAAAATTGAGGCGCAAAACAGTAAATATGCAACTTTTACAAATGTACTCTAAATAAGCTGAAAACACAGTGAGATAAAACTGATATTATTTCTATATGAATAACAAAGGCGTTAGAGCGGCATTTTGAGCTTCTTCATTATCTTAAAAAATATGAAATATATATCAAAATGACGGCTCCAGTGACATCATTATCTGTATTTACCAAGGGAAATCTCTCCGAAATGCAATAAATCGATTTATATTAAAAAAAAAAATTGTATTGATTATCAGTTATATATTATAAGAAAAAAGTAAATACATTGTCGTATTGAGAAGTACGATTTATAAACATTACTTGGCTCCTCGTATAGGCAGTTTTATTATTAGTGATTGCTCTAGAAAAATCAGGCTGCTTGAGCATTGGCATAAAATGTTGTGCCTGTCGTTTTGCGATTAACTGGATTATTCCGATTTGTATATTTTGTTTTTTCACCTTTGCCTTGACTTGAAGAACAAAAAAATGTGCAAATTATGAACTAGTAACGGCTAGAAGTATCCATTTAGGGATCGTTCATTTCCCTTTAAACTAATGATTGCTCTATAACCGTATTTCTCGGCGAAAACGCTAAATATTCAACTAACAATATTATACTGCCAATTAATTGGGAAACACCCGATATTATCTTCAGAAGTGAGAGGATCTTCTGAGGGTGAAAATGTCACGTTTAGGAAACATAACAAGAAGTAGACTGACACGGAAACAGAGCTGGCACATTAGATGATACAGTAGAAAAAACTTGAATTTTTGTGAGGATCCCCGATTCAAGATGAAAACTTCGATTTTTTTTTTTTATTTGCAGCTGAAGCACTTTAAAATTAGGTCAAGCCGAGAGACGGTAAAAAAAAAAAATCACACTATGAAGGTTTGTGTTACACCATAATCCACATTTTCTTAGGTAAAATCTCGCAAAACTAAGATACCTCGTGAGACGGAATACTGATGAGCTTTTGATTTTCACCTAAATATTTATACAAGAAAGAATAATTACCATTGCAATACCGAGATATATAATTAATTACCATTTATAACTTTGCTATCCATCTCGTACAAATATACGGTAGTGCATGACAGCTACAAAAAATGAAGGTTGAGGGAACACTGACTTAACGGTATAAATGTAGTCTAAATAATGTTTGGATTTTTACGTTAGGAATAGGGTCATTAGTAATTTTTTCCGATTGTGGGGGTAACTTCAAATAATAAAAGTGGTCAAGAGCATAGGTCAGAACATCCACTGATGAGTAATTTAAAACTGAGTTTAAAAAAAGCAAAATTGAAACCCAAAACACTAAATATGCAACTTCAACAAATGAACTCTAAATTAGGTGAGAAAAACTCTGCAATCTATCTAAAAATTTATAAAACATTTCTGGGGGTGATGAAATTCCGTCTTTGAAAAAATCAGTAACAAGGCAAAATGAGGTAATACGTCCGATGAAATCGATTCAAGTGTAAAGAAGGCTGCCATTTCATGGATTTAAGCCCAAAGTGTTTCGTTTGATTAGAGTCGTAAAAACAACAGGAATTTTAAAGATAAAACTGATATTATTTCTAAATGAATAACTAGGTCTTTTGAGCGGCATCTTGAGTTTCTTGATCAAATTAAAAAATATACAATTGTTCATAGTATGACGATTCCAGTGATATCATTATCTACTTTATCCAAGGTAAAACCACTCCGAAAGGCAATAAATCAATTTAAAAAATTGTTTATGTATTGATTATCAGATATATATTATGTGAAAAGAGTAAATACATTGTCGTAGTAAGATCATCGATTTATAAAAATTACTTGGCTCTTCCTATAGGCAGTTTTATTATTCGTGATAGGTCTAGAAAATTCAGATAACATGAGCGTCAAAATGAACTATTGTGCCTGTCGTATTGAGCTGAACTGGATTATTTAATTCCGATTACTCGATTTTTTTTGTTTCACCTGAGCAGTGACAAAAAGTAGTGCAAATTGTGAACTACTTAAGGCTGATAGCATCCGTTTTTGGCGCCGTTCAATACTTTTTAATCTTATGATAGCTATACTGTATAAGCTAATTTCTCGGAGAAAACGCTAAATATACAACTTCCAATATTATACTCGGAATTGATTGGGAAACACCCAATATTATCTCTAGAACTGAGAGGACACTTCTGAGGGTGAAAAAGTCACGTTTAGGAAACATAGCAAGAAGTTGACTGACAGGGAAAGTGAGCTGGCACCTTTGGTGATAAAGAACAAAAAGCTTGATTTTTTGTGATGATCCACAATACAAGACGAAATCTTCGAATATTCTTTATTTTCTCTTTTTTTTTATCTGCAGCTGAAGCACTTTAAATTTAGGTCAAGCCGAGTGATTGTGAAAAAACAAAAACAAAATCACACATTAAGGTTTGTGTTACACCATAATCCACATTTTCTTAGGTAAAATCTCTCAAAACCGTGATTCCTCGTGAGACGGAATTCTGGTGAGCTTTTGATTTTCACTTAAATATTTATACAACAAGGAATAATTACCATCGCAATACCGAGATATATAATTAATTACCAATTATGATTTTGTTCCCCATCTCGTAGACATATAGAGTAGTGCGTGACAGCTACAAAAAATGAAGGTTGAAGGAACACTGAATGAACGGTATTAATACCTAAATATTGTTTGGATTTTTACGTTAGGAATAGAGTCATTAGTGATTTTTTTTCGTTTGTTGTGGTAACTTCAAATTAAAAAATGAGGGCAAGAGCTAAGGTCAAAACATCCGCTGATGAGTAATTCAAAACTGAGTTTTAAAAACGCAAATTTGGGACCCAAAACACTAAATATGCAACTTTAACACAAGTACTCTAAATTAGCTGGAAAACACTCTGAGATAAACTGATATTATTTCTCTATGAATAACAAGGGCTTTAGAGCGGCATCTTGAGCTTCTTCATCACCTTATAAAATATGAAATATATACCATTATGACGGTTACTCTGACATCATCTCTGTATTTACTAAGGGAAAATCCTCTCCAAAATGCAAAAATTCGATTAAAAAAAAAATGAATTGATTATCAGTTATACAGTATATTATAAGATAAAATTAAATTCATTGTCGTACTAAGAACTAACATTTGTAATAAATACTTGGCTTCTCGTGTAGACAGTTTTATTGTTCGTGATTAGTCTAGAAAAATCAGGCTCCTTGAGAGTTGACATGAAATGTGGTGCTTGTCGTTTTGAGATTAACAAGATTATTCCGATTTGTAGATTTTTTTTTGTTTGTTCACCTTTGCCGTGACATCAAGGACAAAAAATTGTGCAAATTGTGAACAAGTAACGGATGGTAGTATCCGTTTTGGGGATCGTTCAATTCCCTTTAAACTAATGATGGCTCTATAAGCGTATTTCTCGGCGAAAACGCTAAACATTCGACTTCCAGTATTATACTCGCAGTTGATTCGGAAACACCCCATATTATCTCCAGAACTGAGAGGATCTTCTAAGGGTGAAAATGTCACGTTTAGGAAACATAGCAGGAAGTAGACTGACACGGAGAGAGAGCTGGCACCTGTGATGTTACAGAACCAAAAGCTCGAATTTTTGTGAGCATCCCAGATTCAAGATGAAAACTCCTTTTTTTTTTTTTAATCTGCATCTGAAGCATTTTAAAATTAGGTCAAGCCGAATGACGGTAAAAAAAAAAAAAATCACACTAAGAATGTTTGTGTTACACCATAATCCACATTTTCTTAGGTAAAATCTCTCAAAACTGTGATGCCTCGTGAGATGGAATACTGGTGAGCTATTAATTTTAACCTAAATATTTATAAAAGAAGGTATAATTACAAACGGAATACCGAGATATATAATTAATTACCATTTATAACTTTGCTATCCATCTCGTACATGACAGCTACAAAAAATGAAGGTTGAAGGAACACTGACTGAACGGTATTAATGTAGTCAAAATATTGTTTGGATTTTTATGTTAGGAATAGAGTCATTAGTAATTTTCTCCGATTGTGGGGGTAACTTCAAATAATAAAAGTGGTCAAGAGCTAAGGTCAAAATATCCGCTGATGAGTAATTCAAAACTGAGTTTAAAAAACGCAAAATTGAGAGCCAAAAAATAAATATGGAAGTTTCACAAATGAACTCCAAATTAGCTTGGAAACACTATGCAATGAATCTTAAATTTATAAAACATTTCTCGGGGTGGTGATTTTCCGTCTCGGGAAAAAGAAAAATCAGATGCATGGCAAAATGAGGTAATACCTCGGATGAAATCGATTCAAGGGTAAAGAAGACTTGCATTTCATGGGTTTAAGTCCAAAGTGTTTCGTTTGGTTAGAGTCGTGAAAACAACGGGGAAACGTAGAGATAAAACTGATATTATTTCTAAATGAATAACTAGGTCTATAAAGAGGCATCTCGAGCTTATTGATCAACTTAGAAAATATACAATTGTTCATAGTATGACGATTCCGATGATATCATTATCAACTTTTTCCACAGTAAAACCACTCCGAAAGGCAATAAATAAATTTAAAAGAAAATTGTTTATTTATTGATTATCAGATATATATTATGTGAAAAAAGCAAATACATTGTCGTATTAAGACCTTCGATTTATAAATATTACTTGGCTCATCGTATATGTAGTTTTATTCTTCGTGATTGGTCTAGAAAATTCAGATTGCATGAGCGTCGACATGAACTATTGTGCCTCTCGTACTGAGTTGAACTGGATTATTTACTTCCGATTAGTCGATTTTTTTTTTTTTTTTTTACCGGAGCCGTGACAAAAAGTAGTGCAAATTGTGAACTAGTTACGGCTGATAGCATCCGTTTTTGGCGTCATTCAATACTCTTTAATCTTATGGTGGCTATATAAGCGAATTTCTCGGAGAAAACTCTAATTACGCAACTTCTAATGCTATACTCGGAATTGATTGGGAAACACCCCATATTATCTCTAGAACTGAGAGGACAGTTCTGAGGGTGAAAATCTAACTTTTAGGAAACATGGCAGGAAGTAGACTGACACGGAAAGAGCGCTGGTATGTTAGGTGATAAAGAACAAAAAGATTGAATTTTCGTGAGGATCCCCTATACAAGATGAAATCTTCAAATACTCTTTTTTTTTTTTTTAATCTGCACCTGAAGCACTTTAAAATTAGGTAAAGCCGAGTGACGGTAAAAAAAAAAAAAAATCATACCATGAAGGTTTGTGTTACACCATAATCCACATTTTCTTATGTAAAATCTCTCAAAACTGTGATACCTCGTGAGACGGAATACTGGTGAGCTTTTGATTTTCACTTAAATATTTATACAAGAAGGAATAATTACCATCGCAACTCCGAGATATAGAATTAATTACCAGTAATAATTTTGTTCCTCATCTCTCAGACATATATAGTAGTGCATGACAGTTACAAAAAATGAAGGTTGAATGAACACTGAATCAATGGTATTAATGTCTAAATATTGTTTGGATTTTTCCGTTAGGAATAGGGTCATTAGTGATTTTTTTCGTTTGTTGTGGTAACTTCAAATTTAAAAAATGAGCCCAAGATCTAAGGTCAAAACATCCGCTGATGAGTAATTCAACACTAAATTTAAAAAAACGCAAAATTGAAACAATTCAAAACTAAATTTAAAAAACGCAAAATTGAAACCCAAAACACTAAACATGCAACTTTTACAAATGTACTCTAAATTTGCTGGAAAGCACTCTGAGATAAAACTGATATTATTTCTATATGAATGACAAGCGCTTTAGAGCGGCATCTTGAGCTTATTCATCACCTTAAAAAATATGAAATATATCCCAGTATGACTGTTGCTGTGACATCATTATCTGTATTTACCAAGGGAAAATCCCTCCGAAATGCAATAATTTTTTTTTTTATTGATTATCAGTTATATAAGAGAAAAGTAAATACATTGTCGGTCTGAGAACGACGATTTATAAACATTACTTGGCTCCTCATATAGGCAGTTTTATTGTTCGTGATTGGTCTAGAAAATCATGTTGTTTGAGCGTTGACATGAAATGTTGTGCCTGACGTTTTGAGATTAACAGGATTATTCCAATTTGTAGATTTTTTTAAATTAACCTTTGCCGTGACACCAAGGACAAAAATTGTGCAAATTGCGAAGTAAAACGGCTGGTAGTATCCGCTTTGGGGATCGTTCAATTCTCTTTAAACTAATGATGGGTCTATAAGCGTATTTCTCGGCGAAAACGCTAAATATTCAACTTCCAATATCATACTCGGAATAGAATGGGAAACACCCCATGTTATATTCAGAATTGAGATGATCTTCTGAGGGTGAAAATGACACGTTTAGGAAACGTAACAAGAAGTAGACTTACACGGAAAGAGAGCTGGCACCTTGGATGTTACAGAACAAAAAGCTGGAATTTTTGTGAGGATCCCCAATTCAAGATGAAAAATTCGATTTTTTTTTTTATATATGCATCTGAAGCACTTTAAAATTAGGCCAAGCCGAGTGACAGTAAAAAAGAAAAAAAAATCACACTATGATCGTTTGTGTTACACCATAATCCACATTTTCTTACGTAAAATCTCTCAAAACTGTGATACCTCGTGAGACGGAATACTAGTGAGCTTTTGATTTTCACCTAAATATTTATACAAGAAAGTATAATTACCATCGCAATACCGAGACAAATAATTATTTACCGTTTATAACTATGCTATCCATCTCGTTCAAATATACAGCAGTGCATGACAGCTACAAAAAATGAAGGCTGAAAAAAACATTTTCTGAACTGTATTAATGTAGTCTAAATACTGTTTGGATTTTTACGTTAGGAATAGGGTCATTAGTAATTTTTTCCGATTGTGGGGGTAACTTCAAATAACAAAAGTGGTCAAGAGCTAAGGTCAAAACATCCGCTGATGAGTAATTCAAAACTGAGTTTAAAAAACGCAAAATTGAGAGGCAAAACACTAAATATGCAACTTCTACAAATGAACTCTAAATTAGCTGGAAAACACTGTGCAATCTGTCTAAAATTTATAAAACATTCTGGGGGTGATGAAATTCCGTATCGGGAAAAAAATCAGTAACAAGGCAAAATAAGGTAATACGTCGGATGAAATCGATTCAAGGGTAAAGAAGGCTTTCATTTCATGGGTTTAAACCCAAAGTGTTTCGATTCATTAGAGTTGTGAAAACATCGGAAAATTTAGAGATAAAACTGTTATTATTTCTATATGAATAACTAGGTCTTTAAAGCGGCATCTTGAGCTTCTGAATAACTTAAAAAATATACAATTGTTCATAGTATGACGATTCCTGTGATATCATTATGTACTTTTTCCAAGGTAAAACCACTTCGAAAGGCAATAAATCAATTAAAAAAAATATGTATTGATTGTCAGATATATATCATGTGAAAAAAGTAAATACATTGTCCTAGTAAGATCTTCTGTTTATAAACATTACTTGGCTCATCGTATAGGCAGTTTTATTGTTCGTGATTGGTCTAGAAAATTCAGATTGCATGAGCGTCGACATGAACTATTGTGCCTGTCGTATTGAGTTGAACTGGATTATTTACTTCCGATTAGTCGATTTTTTTGTTTATCACATGAGCTGTGACAAAAAGTAGTGCTAGTTGTGAACTAGTTTCGGCTGATAGCATCCGTTTTTGGCGTCGTTCAATACTCTTTAATCTTATGATGGCTATATAAGCGAATTTCTCGGAGAAAACGCTACGTATGCAACTTCCAATATTATACTCGGAATTGATTGGGAAACACCCAAAATTATGTTTAGAACTGAGAGGACACTTCTGAGGGTGAAAATGTCACGTTTAGGAAACATAGAAAGAAGTAGACTGACACGGAAAGAGAGCTGGCACCTAAGGTGATAAAGAACAAAAAGCTTGAATTTTTGTGAGGATCCACGATACCAGATGAAATCTTTGAATATTCTTTTTTTTTTTTTTTTTTAATGAAAGTAAAGAATTTTAAAATTAGGTAAAACCGAGTGACGGTAAAAAAAAAAAAAAAAAAATCATACCATGAAGGTTTGTGTGACACCATAATCCACATTTTTTTTATGTAAAATCTCTGAACACTGTGATACCTCGTGAGACGGAATACTGGTGAGCTTTTGATTTTCACAAATATTTATACAAGAACGAATAATTTCCATCGCAATACAGAGATATATCATTAATTACCAGTTGTAATTTTGCTCCCCATCTCGTAGACAGATACAGTAGTGCATGATAGCTGCAAAAAAGGAAGGTTGAAGGAACAATGAATGAGCGGTATTAATGTCTAAATATTGTGTCAATTTTTACATAAGGAAATGGGTCATTAGTGATTTTTTTTCGTTTGTTGTGGTAACTTCAAATTAAAAAAATGAGGCCAAGAGCTAAAGTCAAAACATCCGTTGATGAATAATTCTAAACTGAGTTTTAAAAAACGCAAAATTAAGACCCAAACACTAAATATGCAACTTTTACAAATGTTCTCTAAATTAGCTGGAAAACACTGAGATAAAACTGATCTTATTTCTATATGAATAACAAGGGCTTTAGAGCAGCATCTTGAGCTTCTTCACCACCTTAAAAAATATGAGATATATACCATCATGACGATTCCTGTGGCATCATTATCTGTATTTACCAAGGGAAAATCTCTCCGAAATGCAAAAAATCGATTTATATATATTAAAAAAAAAATTGTTCTGATTATCAGATATATATTTTAAGAAAAAAGTAAATACATTGTCGTAATGAGAACTACGATTTATAAACATTACTTGGCTACTCGTATAGGCAGTTTTATTGCTCGTGATTGGTCTAGAAAAATCAGGTTGCCTGAGCATTGACATGAAATGCTGTGCCTGTCGTTTTGAAATTAACAGGATTATTCCGATTTGTATATTTTTTTATATTTTTTTATTCACCTTTGCCGTGACTCCAAGGACAAAAAATTGTGCAAATTGTGAACAAGTAACGGCTGGTAGTATCCGTTTTGGGGATCGTTCAATTCCATTTAAAATAATGATGGATCTATAAGCGTATTTCTCGGCGAAAACGCTAAATATTCAACTTTCAATATTATACTTGCAATTGACTGGGAAACACCACATATTATCTTCGGTACTGAGAGGATCTACTGAGGGTGAAAATGTCACGTTTAGTAAATATAGCAAGAAGTAGACTGACACGGAAAGAGAGCTGGCACCTTGGATGTTACAGAACAAAAAGCCTGAATGTTTTTGAGGATCCCCGATTCAAGATGAATACTTCGATTTTTTTTTTTTCAGCTGAAGCACTTTAAAATTAGGTCAAGCCGAGAGACGGTAAAAAAAAAAAAAATCACACTATGAAGGTTTGCGTTACACCATAATCTTAGGTAAAATCTCTCAAAACTGTGATAACTAGTGAGACGGAATACTGGTGAGCTTTTGATTTTCACCTAAATATTTATACAAGAAGGTATAATTACCATCTCAATACCAAGATATATAATTAATTACCATTTATAACTTTGCTATACATCTCGTACAAATATACAGTAGTGCATGACAGCTACAAAAAATGAAGGTTGAGGGAACACTGAACGGTATTAATGTAGTCTAAATATTGTTTGGATATTTACTTTAGGAATAGGGTCAATAGTAAATTTTCCGATTGTGGGGGTAACTTCAAATAATAAAAGTGGTCAAGAGCTAAGGTCAAAACATCCGCAGAAGAGTAATTCAAAACTGAGTTTTTAAAAAGCAAAATTGAAAGCCAAAACACTAAATATGCAACTTCCACAAATGAACTCTAAATTAGGTGGGAAACACTCTGCAATCTGCCTAAAATTTATGAAACATTTCTGGGGGTGATGAAATTCCGTCTCGGGAAAAAAAATCAGCAACAAGTCAAAATGAGGTAATAACTTGGATGAAATCCATTCAAGGGTAAAGAAGGCTGGCATTTCATGCGCTTATGCCGAAAGTGTTTCGTTTGATTAGAGTCGTGAAAACAACGGGAAATTTAAAGATAAAACTGATATTAATTCTATATGAACAACTAGGTCTTTAAAGCGGCATCTTGAGCTTCTTGATCAACTTAAAAAATATATAATTGTTCATAGTATGACGATTCCTGTGATATCATTATGTACTTTTTCCAAGGTAAAACCACTCCGCCAGGCAATAAATTAATTAAAAATATTGTTTATGTATTGATTATCAGATATATATTATGTGAAAAAAGTAAATACATTGTCGTAGTAAGATCTTCGATTTATAAACATTACTTGGCTCATCGTATAGGCAGTTTTATTGTTCGTGATTGGTCTAGAAAATTCAGATTGCATGAGCGTCGACATGAACAATTGTGCCTGTCGTATTGAGATGATATAAATTATTTACTTTCGATTAGTTGATTCTTTTTTTTTCCACATGAGCCGTGACAAAAAGTAGTGCAAATTGTGAACTAGTTACGGCTGATAGCATTCGTTTTTGGAGTCGTTCAATACTCTTTAATCTAATGATGGCTATATAAGCGAATTTCTCGGAGAAAACGCTAAATATTCAACTTCCAGTATTATACTCGGAATTGATTGGGAAACACCCAGAATTATGTTTAGAACTGAGAGGACCCTTCAGAGGGTGAAAATGTCACATTTAGGAAACAAAGCTAGAAGTAGACTGACACGGAAAGAGAGCTGGCACCTTTGGTGATAAAGAAGAAGCTTGAATTTTTGTGGGGATCCCCGATACAAGATGAAATCTTCGAATATTCTTCTTTTTTTTTTTTACTGCAGCTGAAGCACTTTAAAATTAGGTTTAGCTGAGTGACGGAAAAAAAAAAAAAAAAAAAATCATAACATGAAGGTTTTTGTTACACAATAATCCACATTTTATAAGGTAAAATCTCTCAAAAATGTGATATATCGTGAGACGGAATACTGGTGAGCTTTTGATTTTCACTTAAATATTTATACAAGAAGGTATAATTATCATCGCAATATCGATATATGTAATTAATTATCAGTTATAATTTTGTTCCCCATCTCGTAGACAGATACAGTAGTGCATGACAGCTACAAAAAAAAAAAAAAAATGAAGGTTGAAGCAACACTGAATGAATGGTATTAATGTCTAAATATTGTTTGGATTTTTACATTAGGAAAAGTGTCATTAGTGATTTTTTCAGCCTGTTGTGGTAACTTCAAATAAAAAAATGAGGTCAAGAGCTAAGGTTAAAACATCCGCTGATGAGAAATTCAAAACTGAGTTTACAAAGCGCAAAACTGAGACCCAAAACAGTAAATATGCAACTTTTACAAATGTTCTCTAAATTAGCTGGAAAACACTCTGAGAGAAAACTGATATTATTTCTATATGAATAACAAGGGCTTTAGAGTGGCATCTTGAGCTTCTTCATCACCTTAAAAATTATGAAATACTGTATATACCATTATGACGGTTCCTGTGACATCATTATCTGTATATACCAAAGGAAAATATATCCGAAATGCAACAAATCGATTT